>CM076582.1:349144353-349245130 GCA_034641835.2 Pinus albicaulis
CTTCAGCACAGCTGCAGTGCTGTTTGGTATCTATGATAATGTTTGGTATCTCTGGTGGTGTTCCAGTTCTCATAATTCTTTTCTAATGTTTTGATAAATATGCCTTGATGATTTGTTGGTAAAAGTGTTCAGGATGCACAAACTAAGGGGGAGCTTGTGTCATATGGAATGGATGCTTGGATGCACAGATTCAGGGGGAGCATTAGCTTTGCTGAGTATAATGCATTGTTGGCATTATGATGGTTCTGGAATATGTTTTCTTTCATGTAGAGATCCATGATGTAAACTTGTAATATTCAGTCATGTAAGGACTTGATAAATTTGTAAACCCACTTGGTTGGGTAGCTGTGTCAAATTTTGTAAACCCACTTGGTTGGGTAGCTGAGTCAAATTTGTAAACCCACTTGGTTGGGTAGTTGAGTCTCATATGTAAATCCACTTGGATGGATCTTTGATGTAAGTATGAGTCATTGGTGATAGGAATTTCATAGAGTCATGTACTTCATTGGAAAATATGGTTGAAGATTCAGCATGAACTCAGGGGGAGCTTGGTCACTTCAGTATATATCAGATCTGCAAAACACTTCTTCCACATGCGGAGAAAAGGGGGGAGAGTATGTTGGTTTTGATCTGCCCTTTGCCCTTGATGTCAAAGGGGAAGAGTGACATGGTGTTTGAAATGGAGAGCAAGAATGGTGTCAAAATGGGGAGTGTAACATGGTATCATTGTATTATTAATGTACCTATCTGTTGTGGTAACCAAACACCATCGTGGTTGCCATCAAGTCCAAAGGGGGAGATTGTTGGCAATATGATGCAGAGTGTTGTCCTTGATGGCAACCCACTGAATGAAGATGAAGACATGCGACTATTGACATGCGTTGTCCTTGATGGCAAACCACCTGATGAAGTTATTCTTGACCTGTTGGACTTGGTAAATGATGTAAATCTGATATGAAATGATTTTTGCTAGCCATATGATGCTGAGTGTTATTCTTGAATGGCAACCCACTTGATGAAGATGATGGCAACTTACTTGATGAAGTTGTGCTTGATAGAATATGTTCTTGATGAAGTAAATCTGATGTATCTACAGTGTGTATAGAAGGCAATGAAGAAAGGAATTCAGCATGTGCTAAATCTTGATGAAAAGAGTATGTCTCTAGGCATACGCGGATTTGTCTAGGGGAAGTCGCGTATGCACGCGGGAAAGAACGTGCCAAGTCGCGTATGGGCAAAAGCGCTCAAAAAGTGCAAAACCAGGGGTAACCACCATGGTATTGACCCATTGTATTGGGTAGTGATTCGTCTAAATGACCCCGTCCAGGAATACCATCGGAAGTAATGTGGTTTTGGCTCATGGTATTGAAAAAGGGTAAACCTATATAAGGAGAAGAAATTCATTGTGCAAATCATGAGCGTGGGTGCAAGATGTCTGAGCTTGAATGAATACTTCTCTCTGGAGTATATCTGAATGGAAAGGGTTACAGTTGAATGAAAGATCTGAATGTATGATGCACCGATGAAGGAGTGATGAAGAAGGGGATCTAGATCTGTATTGTACTTGTATCTGCTAGATCTGTTCATGGAAGGCTTAGATTTGAGATGAGGCGAACATCTGTCTGAAGCAAAAGGGTAAATCTGAACTGAATATATGATCTGAAGAAGTATGCTACTCTATAATAGTTGAAGATCTATACGCTAGTTCGCCGCAGAGGAAGCGCGTATATACGCGGCTTCGATGAAGAGAAAGCGCGTATGCGCAATAAAATTAGCTCTGTAATTTGTACTGAAGTATACGCGGGTTTATGTGAACGGAAGCACGTATATATGCGACATCAGAGAAAGGAAAGCGCGTATGCAAACTAGGGTTTGCTGAAGTCTGTGGTAAGAAATGTCTGATCTGTTCTGCTGGTTTACTGATATCTGTCAGTGAGTTATATGTATCTGTTTCATGGTTGACTGTGCTTAAAAGTATGGAAAGGGTCCAGTTTGGAAATATGATGAAATGTGGCCTACAAGTGGTGTCCTAAAGGAAGCTTTGGATCCAGTGTGAAAATTGATGAAACGTGGTCCATAGAGGTGTTGAGGGTTGTAGCCTTCAGTCAGGGGGTTGTAGCTCCCTTCCAGGTGAGGCTAGTAAACGAGATCGGGGGGTCGTAGCTCCCTTCCAGGAGAGGCTGGTAAACGAGTCAGGGGGTTGGAGCTCCCTTCCAGGAGAGGCTGGTAAACGAGCGCAGGTGGGTGCCTGCGTGCTGGTAGGAGTCTGCACCAGCACATATGTTGTAAGATGTTTTCTCCATAATAAAATATTGAAGGCTGAGCAACGGCAGCGGTGGTTTTCTCTTGACTTGGGTTTCCACCTAAAAATCCTGGTGTTCATGTGTGATGCTTTTTGTGATGGTTTACTCTGTTCTTACTGCATATGTTTACTGTTAATTAAACATCTGATGAATGAATGATGGAATGATTTAAGTGAAGAACTAATGACATAATTAGATATCTGTGTATACGCGAGTTTCATAAAGGGTATCCGCGTATATACGCGAGTCTATTTCAGGAAAGTAGCGTATGGGTTTTAGAAGAAAGAAAAAGTAAAAGTTTTGAATATGCAGTAAATACTTATTCACCCCCCCCCCCTCTCAGTATTTTTCCCAACAGCATATTCCTGGATTCAAGGACATCTCTTTTACACTGGTACATATCTAATTATCTGTAAATGTGTAAGAGAGGAGGAAGTGTTTGACATATTGAAATCTTCTCATGATGAACCTTGTGGAGGCCACTTCGCTGATAAGCGGACTGCATATAAAGTATTACGCGTTGGTTACTTTTGGCCTTCCTTGTTTAAGGATGCCAAACAGTATGTCAGGCGATGTGATAGCTGTCAACGAATGGACCAGCCTAATCAAACCAATGAAATGTCTTTATGCCCCCAAGTTATCATTGAGCCATTTGAAAAATGGGCTATTGATTTTATAGGGCCAATAAATCCAACATCATTAAGTAAAAAGCATATTTTGGTTTGTACAGATTTCATTACAAATTGGGTAGAAGCTAAAGTCGTTTCTTTTGCTACAGAAAAATTTGTTGTTGATTTTCTTTTTACTGAAATCTTTACTAGATTTTTTGTGCCTAGAGAAATTGTTTCTGACAATGGTCCGCAGTTTATTTATAATCTGGTATAGGGTGTGATGGAGCAATACAAGATCCGGCACAAGAAATCCACGTTGTATCACCCACAAGAAAATGGCCAGGTGGAATCTACAAACAAAGTAATCGAGTCCATTCTAACAAAGACAATCAATATGCATCCGAAAGATTGGGCTGAAATATTACCAGAAGCTTTGTGGGCATACAGAACCACTTGGATAAATAGCACTGGACATACACCATATGAGCTGGTATATGGAAAACAGGTTTTGTTACTAATTGAGTTCCAGATCAAAACTTTCAGAACTACAGTTCAGTTAGTACTATATCTCTCTGAGGCACAACAACAGCATCTTCTCCAATTAAATGAGTTAGATGAATTTCGTAGAGATGTTGTTCAGCATAACATACTAATTCAGCAACAACGCAAAAGGTGGCATGACAAGTCTATTCAGAAAAAGCAATTCAAACCAGGTGATTGGGTACTCCTTTATGATTCTAGATTTAAAATTTTTAAAGGGAAGTTCCATACACGTTGGATGGGACCTTATGAAGTATTCTGAGTATTCGAGAATGGAGCAGTAGAAGTTAAAACTATTGATGGACAAAATTCAGTATTCTTGGTAAATGGACATAGATTAAAGAAGTATTTTCAACCACTTTCCAAGAAATATTTTACACAGCAAGTCCAACAGCAATTCGGGACAGTAGTGGTGAATGGTAATACCAACCTTTTGAAGACATAAATCCTTCTTTCTCTTGAAAAAATTACAAAAAAAAAATTAATAAAAAAAGTAAAGAAAAAAAATATTTTCCTGTAATTGTGAAAATCAGTTCACTGACATGATTGCAGAAGGGTCAACCTGAAAACTAGCTTGCTGGAAAGAAGATCAAAAATTTCTAATAAAAAGAGAATTTTGCTTGACTTTTAGATATGCTAGCGACTACCGAGTAAAAGAAGGTTCAGCAGAACTAACCTTTATACATTGGGGTAATAAGCATGGATATTTTTATTCAAGTAACACTTAATTCTCGCTGCAGTTATTTTTCTTGCACCAGTGCGGGCAGACCTTCCAGAAAATTTTATGTCTTTCTTCATATCCCATTTCGTAATATTCCCTCAGTTTTCTTCTTTAAATCCTAGAATTATTAACCTTCCCACATTCTTCTGAATTTACCCTACCCGCTTCATAAAAATCCCACTTTACCCTTGAATTTTTTCCCTATCCCACTTCTATTTATCCCCTCTTATGGTACTATTCCTGGAATCCCTGTAACAAAATTCCTTCCCATTCTGAAATTTTCCCCTTTCCCACTTCTTTGTTCCCTCATGAATTCATTGCAGGATCTCATACACAAAGAGAAAAAAGATGCCCTGAAGCATCAAGAAAGGGTGAAGCAAATCAGTATCAGTTGAGGAAGCCACATTAGAAATCCAGCCTATATTTTACTTAAATTCCATGTTCTTTTTTTTATGCTTGCACTAGTGAAAGCATATCGTCCTATATAATAATACAAAAAGAATGGTACCAGCAGAACAGCATAGTAAGTGGTGTAAACAGATCGGTGCAAGCATGCACCTTGACAAAAGCAGAGTACAATTTGTTCTTTTCATAAGTATATGTCATAGGAAAGTGGTCATCATAAAAGTTTGCAAGAAGCCTTTTCACTTATTTAAGGAGTACTTGTGCTATCATATTAACTAGGAGAAAATTATTTAAAGTACAAAGTGTTTTTAGTTAAGAATCATGATCATTTTTTAATAAATGCTAAAGTTCTTTTTTGAATTATGAAGGAGTGCAGAAATGTTTAACCGTTGCTTGGATATAATTACCCTTTCTACCATGATCCTAAACGTCCTTCACTTATAATGATTGCCTCACTTAGCCATTAAAAAAATGCCGCCGCAAGTACCAATCCCGCACGATTTCAAACATGCCGTGCATCCACGGCTATTTTGATGAAATGGATTAGTGATAAGACAGAAGGGATGGTGGACGGTTGGATCCCTATCTATAAAGAGCCAAATTTTCTGGTATTGCATGCAATTTTTGGACTATTCATAACTGTTAAGCAGCGATGTCGTCGTTCGACGTGAACCTTTGTCCCTCAGTGAGGTAGATCAGACTGCTAAGTTTTGCAATAGTCTTGCACTATTGCGAGACTCGGGCTTTCTTCAGTTTTTGCATAAATTTGACGGGCACAACAATGAAGTGGCCCTACATTTTGCAAAGAGTTTTAAAAACAGCCGTGTAAAAATTGGGCCCCTGAAATTTAAGGTTACGGAAGAATCGATAGTAGCAGCGACGAGCTTGCAAAATACTGGTGTGCAGTACTTCAAAAATCAGAAGCTCGAGAGGAAACGTTGGCAGCGTTTCGTCGTTGTTAAGAATACGAAGGTAGACTGGAAGAAAGGAGTTCCACACAACGCCCTGCTGGGACAGTGGTGGGACCTCCTTTTTATCCTCCAGAAATTCGTAACTTGCGAGGGAAGGTACTCCCTCACCTTTGTGTATCATTTCAGGATGCTACAACACTTCGAACCCGGCTAGAACATCCGTTGGAGGATGGATTTCACTTATTTCTTTCTTAAGAGTTTGGAAAATATGGCCAAGAGTGTGCAAGGCACATGGGCAGAACAGGCCGAAAAGAAATTATATCACCATGGCCTGATCAAAATCTTGGTCCAGAAATAATTGGAAATTAAGGGCATGACCTGGAAAGCGCTGTTAAAACAGCTGCATAAGAAGAAAGCTACCGGAAAGAAGACAGAGACCCACTCCAGCACAAGCAAGGGTCCCAGTGTAAATAGAAGTCCTTCTTACAACAGTGCAAAAAGGAAACAACCCAGGAAATAAACAGAAGAAAAGGGCCCATCTCCAAAGAAAAAGAAGACAGCGGGTACACCTGTTGAAGAAACTCTTTCGACACCACCAGTACATGAACAGACCCCCGAAGAAGACAATTTGCTGTCAATCCTTGCAGACGCAGCAAAATCTGTGGAAGTTGGAGATGACACTTTTTTGGCCGATTTTATTAAGGCCCGGAAAAAGAATGAGGAATCTAGTGCAGGTGAGGAACCACAGTCCCCACAAGACATTGAATCCCCTCTTGCACCAGTGCAAGAAGAAGAAGAACCGGAAGAAGTGCAAGAAGAAGAAGAACCAGAAGAGCAAGAAGAAGAATAAGAAGAATATTTTTCCGAAGTCATGAGGGATACTGAGGTCCCTAAATAAGATACAACCCTTGTCAGGACATAAAAGGAAGAAGACTCGGTAGCTCCTGTTGCTCAGATAGTCGAGCTAAAGATTCAAGTGCAGAACTTAGAGCAGCTCGTAGCTAAAGCACGGGAGGAAAAAGAACAGAATAAAGAATAATTCACGGCATATATCCAAAAAAAGAAAGAAGAAGTCAGGGTGTGGAAGTACCATGTTGCGCAATGTTTTAGATGACTTAAAAAGGTGATGAAGAAATTGAAGAACAGCAAAAAGAAGAAGTCTGAGACATTACAAATTGATGATCGTATGCCAGAGTAGGAGTGAGATGGCACGCTAAAATTTTTGAAGGTTTTTTGTAGGGGTAAAGAGTTATGTGAGGACACACAACAGCTTAGGGATGGGAGGATGTTATCCCCCTAATTTTCTCTCTTTTTACCATTTTCCCCTTCCTAAATTATAACCATTTACCTCTGTTTCACCTCTTTTATGCACCCTCATCTTGCACCAGTCCAAGCACGGTGACATATTTCGTATAAACCTTTATTCTTCGTGTTTTTAATTCAATTTAGAATTAATTAAATATTTATTACATGATTTCTTACTTTTAAATCACTTTTGTAACTTATCGATATCTCCAATGGTTATTTGATAGTTAGAGTGCTTACCATGACCACTGATCTTAGTGCAGGATCGGATCTTGCACCATTGCTAGCACAACAGATCTTCGTGGCAGATCTGAACCTCCTTGATCACTGCCTCGTCTTGAGCCACTTCAGCCACGATAGCAGAGTGATTCAAAGGTAGCCGATACCAATCCGTGAAGGGTGAAAGTTGGTTAGCTACGGCCAGTTTTGCAAAACCGTCTTATTTTGAAGGCCGAAACCAAATTTTTCATTTTGTTATGTAATCAGTTAAAGGACCTATTTTTGCCTTTGTTCAAGGGCCTATATAATGTAAAATGTAAATAGGACTAGAAGAGAATTTTTTAGCAGAGTTTTTAGAGCAAAGTTTGATAGGCGGTAACAGGTTGTTTTGTTATCGCCCGAATCTAGGCTGGACATTATATTAATGCATGTATTCGCCTCAATTAATTAATAAAAGGGAGATCCACCTTATGTTTCAGAAATTGTGTTTCTATCTTTAAGCTGATGAATTGACTAGTTTACTGAGCAGCGTTTTAACTTAAAAGGGAAACGCGTTGGTTGGCTAGGGCCCAGCCAACCCAACACGTTTACCCCATTTTCTGTTTCTTGTAATTTGTGTTTATATTGTCAAAGTGTGATTTAAACATTCAGCACATGTATTCCTGTCTGAGTGAAAACGGATCCGTTGTGTGAAGTAGATACATTTTCTTTCCCTGCAATTTACTTTCCTGCACTTGATTTCAGATTGGTTTTCCTCCGCCTGGTATAAGCAGCAGAAATAAACCTGCACTAGTGCACGTTGGTGTCATATTTCATTTTCCTGCAAATCTGTTTAATCTATTTATCCACCTGGTCCAAGCAGGAGAAATGAACCTGCACCAATGCACGTTGGTGTGATGCAGCAAGCTTTCTTAGTCTACTTTTCGCGATCTTCTTTCTTTATTTAAATGCTTATGACAGGATAAATGATTGTTTCTTTATTTCTACATTTTGTTAAGATCATAAACATTCACTTTTATGTGTGCAATTTGATTCGATAGTAAACTAGCACTTGCAATAATTAAACACTCATTTTAAGGATTAAATGCTAAGTGCAGGAAGCCTTGATCCGGTGCAAGAACCAGTTTCTTGCCACAAGATCTAAGTGCTCTGAACCTTGAAAATTTGAGCCCTTGCATGAAGTAAAAAAAATCCTTCAGTAAAGACACTATTTATACCTTCTACATAAATCTTTGATCCTGCACTAGTGCAGGACAGATTAATGCAAGAAGGAAATCTCTAAAGAAGCAGGTTTAAGGGCCCATCTAATGAGACTGCTAAAGTGTCTCTACTAAGGGAAAACACACACTCAGTAGATTAAACAACCATTAGTGGGAGTGATTGCCTTTCTCTCTTGCAAATGCATACTTCCTCGTTCCAATCTTATATTATTTTGTATGGTTCAAGTTGCCTTTTTATCTTTTGATTTGATTCTGTGATCTTTCCTTTAAATAAAGTAGGGATTTACATTAGGAAGATTCATACCATCTCTAGCATTTCCTGTGCTTCGTCTCTAAGTTTACGAATCCCCCGGGTTGACAAATTAAGTGTTGAGGAGTTTGCTTAAGTGTAATTCCTACACCCAACATATGTGTTGAGCAGAAAATTAGAAAAGGATCGAGCTTCACTTCTCCTTCCATGAATCAGGTATGAAGAAGGAATTAGAATTATTAATCATGGGAAGTTTGTGGATGACACAATTTTACTAGGAGGTGCCTCAGTCATAATTTACAAGTGTTTCAAAGGGAATATTGATCAATTACTAAGTGATTTTGGAGGAGCCATAAATGACAGCAAAGTCATATTTATAGTTGAAACATCTCTCCTTAGTAGGAAAAAAAATAGAAGAAATTATAGGTTTCAGAACAATTAGAGACTAGAAATAATTTAATTATCTTAGGGTTCTTATTTTCATAAGAATATATTGTCCTTATTCCTAGCAGAAATCCTTGGACAAAATCAAATCAAAAATAGTGAATTGGGGAGGAATCAGGCTCAACAATGCTGGGAGGGCTATCCTTGTGAAATCGGTGCTTACAGTTATCCCTTTATACTAGTTCTCTACCC
Source organism: Pinus albicaulis (assembly GCA_034641835.2). Classification (NCBI taxonomy): domain Eukaryota; kingdom Viridiplantae; phylum Streptophyta; class Pinopsida; order Pinales; family Pinaceae; genus Pinus; species Pinus albicaulis. Next base: position 349,153,475 of record CM076582.1, read on the forward strand.
TGCAAGCTCCAAAGTATGTTCTTCACCAACAAGGGGTCTATATAAGAAAGTTTATGTGGGAAGGAGGAAAGTCAGAAACCAAAAAATATCATTTGGTGAACTGGATAACTATAAGAGCGCCTAAATAGCATGGAGGGTTAGGAATAAGAGACCCAAAGTTGGTGAATATGGTAATGGGGAAAATATATACTGGTTTATGACTACGAAGTTGGATATTTGGTGGTCTAAGGTGATGCGAGAAAAGTTTATCATCTAGAATAATTGCAGAGCAGTGCACTTGGAATATTCTCATGGCTTTCCAATTTGGAAACTAGTGAGGTTATCATTTGACATTATAGAGAGTAATTTATGTAAAATTCTAGGAAAAGGAGACACTACAATAATATTTTCAGATCTGATTCTGGGAATGTAGCCTCTGGGAGTGTACCTATCCCTAAACCCTCTCACATCTCATATGGTTTAGCATGGGTTAGTTCACTTAGATCAAAATTCATAATGGGACCTCTAGGGACAATGGAAGGGATGGAGGTTGGAAAACATCCCTTTGTATAACAAGCCATCCTCCAAATTATTGTTGGATTGATACACCATTTATAGTGGCATGGATGTCTTGTTAAGCTATTTCCAAGCGAAAATTTTTGAGCAGTTCTTGGTGAAATTCTAGCCATGAAGAGTTCAAATATATGTCTCTCATTAGCTAGTCTACCTGCTAAAATTATACAAACATGATGAATTAGGACTCCTCAGATCTTGTGATTTATCCCCCCTCCCCCCCCCCCCCCTCGAAATGACTTGGTTGTTCTCTCCCTATAGTATATGTTGTATTTGTTTGTGGTGGCTAAACCATCATAATCTGTTATGAAACCAACTCCAAAAATAGAAGAAAAGAGGTATCAATGCCTTAGAAATCAGCCACTTCGAGGGGGAAACCTCCTTTACACTACATAAATGAACAATTATTGGATGATACAAATGAAAAAACCTCCTTTCTATATATAGGATTCCATGGGTTCACAATATAATCTTATTCGACCTAACAATAATAATGTAAGGGCACAATAATAACAATATGGGGGTTACAGAGTACAAAAATAATAATATGGGGGCTATCCTAACAATAGTAACGGGCTACACTAGTAATATAGTGACCTAAAATTCCCCTCTCCTTCAAAAGAGTGTTGTCCTCAACACTTGAGTAGCTCTGGATGCTTCTGTATAAAATTCTCATCCTCCCATGTAGAATCTTCAGTGGGAAAGTTCTTCCACTTGATGAGATACTCTGAAATTGATCGATTTCGTAGCTGTCGAGTTCTTGTTTCCGTGACTCCTTTAGGTTACAATATTAATTTTCATTCCTCAGCAAGTTCTAGAAATATTGTTTGAACTGGAACTTTTTTCACCTATAAACTTTTGTAAGCATGGAACATGGAAAACTGGATGCACTCGAGAAGAAGCAGGAAGCTTCAATTTGTATGCCATAGTACCAATATTTTGCAGCACCTTGTAAGGACCATAGTACTTTGGAGATAATTTATTATCCTTCTTAGCTTGCTTGAGGTACATTTTTTTGTATGGTTGTATCCATAAAAATACTCAATCTCCTACATCAAAACTTTTCTCACTGCGATGTTGAACTACCTGTTGTTTCATTTGATTTTGTGCCAGATTTAGGTCATCCTTTAAGAGTTGTAGAACTTGTTGTTGATGCTCGATGTGATCTTCCACTGCTTGAACCTTATAATTTTGTCTTAAATATGATGTCATGGATGGTGGATTACATCCATAAATTTCCAATATGGAAGGAAGTGTTATACCACCATTCAACCAGAGGTAACCACTTGACCCATTGTTTTTGTTTATCAGATACAAAACAACAAATATGTGTAGAAATTTGCTGAATAATGATTAATTATCCACCGAGACTATCCTGATCACATGCAATTCGAATTTATATGCAACACATAATCTCTTCCACTCAGATCATCAAACATGCGGAAATAAAATCAAGCGATAACACATCAAATCATCATACACATTAACACAGTATGTATGGGGAAAGCTTATAGCTGAAAACCCCGCAGCTATTGTGTATATTATAATGGAGAAATCATGTAACAAACTCGGTACAATACTCCTCACAAGTACTCAGTACTTTCTCATAAAGTTACACACAAACTAGCTTGGTTTTGAACAGGTTACTGGTTCAAAACTCACCACTAATTGCCTTGCCTCTATTGCGCAATCATGGCCTGTCTAAATAGAGATCCAAGGTTCAAATCCCCTTGGCTTGACAGCGCAATCATCATGGGCAATTCCTCCAAGTGTGGTGCAAATCTCATGCACAACTGATGTCGCCACTGATAGCTAACTCCACCCTTTCATATACCTCTTTCACTGGTCTCCACTGAACTGATCATGCACTGTAGTGAACTGATGTGTTCTTGAGTTGAATAATGAGTTACTAATTAATTAATTAAATAATATTTAATTCACTCCACTCATAACTAATTGATTAGCTAGTTAAACTAATCTCAACTAGTTCAACTAAAATAAACAAAACACAACTCCACTATCTGTCTCATTAACTCCTCCAAACTTCTGCCACTGAAGTCCAACTGAAGTCAACCATGCATGATGCCATCAAACCCTAGGGAATAGCGTAATTCCTCTGTCAGATGCATGAGCCACTTCCAAGGCTCGAACTGAAGTGCTCCAAGAGAGTAAACTGAAGTTTATAGTCCAAATATTATTAAGGGTAAATAATATTTGACTTCCCTATTTTAAGGAGAGGAAGTCTAAAAATAGACTTAGACCTATAGGTCCAAAAAATATAGTCCCATCTATTTTTACCAACATGACACATACTCCAAGAATAACATATTGCAATCCCCGGACCATGCTCCATATGTCTAAAAATAGACATAGTCTAAAAATAGATTTTGCGCCAGAATTTGCCTGCGGGCCCACTTAGTGAAGGCGACTTCATTTCACTAAGCTCCATCATCTTGCTGCATTTTCAACACTCCCTCTCATCAAGATATGGATTATCTGCAATCCCTATCCTGCCTCTGTGGAATTCGAACTTGCTCCTGGTGAGCGCCTTCGTCAGGATGTCGGCATCCTGATCCTCCGTGGGAACATATGAAAGCATCATGATTCTCCGCTGAACACGATCTCTGATATGATGGTACCTGATGTCGATGTGTTTGGATCTATCATGAAATACTGGATTAGCCGAGAGTTTAATGCAACTCTGGTTATCACAGTAAATCACTGTAGGCTCCAAATGCAACCCGAACAATCCAACGAGGATCTTCCTCATCCAAATAGCCTCGCATGCAGCCAAGCTTGCTACCATGTACTCGGCCTCTGCTGAACTGAGTGCCACGGATCTCTGCTTCCTGTTGTACCAGGAAACTGCTGTCGACCCAATGCTGAAAACTCCTCCAGAAGTGCTCTTCCGGTCCGTTGGACTCCCTGCCCAATCTGCATCAGTGAAGCCAGAAAGCTTCGCTCCATCCTCCTGTATGTACCATAGACCATATCCCGATGTGCCTCTAATATAGTGCAATACATGCTTGCCTTCCTTCCAAAAGAGCTTGGTAGGCTTAACCATAGCTTGCGAAAGCTGGTTAACTGCATAGCATATATCGGGTCGTGTATTGACCAGATACATAAGCGACCCCACCAACTGTCGATAGACAGTGGCATCCACTACGTCCGTTGAATTAGCATCCTCCTTCCTCCAACCACCAGGAAGAGGAGTGTCAACAGGCTTGCAGCCTTGCATGTTGAACCTCTCCAAAACCTCCTGGGCATACTTTCCCTGAGAAACAAATAGTCCTCCGCTGCACTGCCAAATGTCCAATCCTAGGAAATAATGAAGGATGCCCAAGTCCTTCATCTCAAACTCTCGTGCAAGATCATCTACATATAGTACGATGATCAACAGCTTCCCCTCCACCACAATCTGGTACAGGTTTGGATCCGCCTCACTCTTGGAGAATCCAAGCCCGGTGAAGTAGCTGTCTATCCGAGTGTACCAAGCACGAGGTGCTTGCTTCAGCCCGTACAGTGCTCTCTTGAGTCGGCACACATGCGACTCACTGTTGAAGATCTCGAAACCTTCAAGCTGCTCTATGTACACCTCCTCCTCAATAACTCCATTGAGGAACGCAGTCTTCACATCCATCTGATGAATGTGCCACCCCATCTGCGTTGAGAGAGCAAGGATCGTCCGTATGGAAGAGTACCTTGCGACAGGTGCAAAAGTCTCCTCATAGTCAATCCCCTCGATCTGTGAAAAGCCACGAGCGACAAATCTCGCCTTGTACTTCTCCACACTCCCGTCAGCCGCCTGCTTCACTTTGTAGATCCATCGCGAACCCACCACTGATTTCCCCTCCGGTCTTGGGACAATCTCCCATGCACTGTTTCTGATGATCGAATCATATTCTTCGATCATGGAATCTACCCATGCGGGTTCCTCCACAGCTTCCTCAAAAGAGGATGGCTCCGTCACAACACATTGACTCACAAGAGCCATGTATCCAGTGTACCGATCCGGTGACTGCCTCTGTCTGCGCTGTGCTGTAGGTGGTCCTACAACCTTCTCTACATCTCGAGCCAGTCGCTCAGCTTCTGTAGTGCGCTTGCGCCCTCTGATGGTTGGCGCTGCATGGGTGGTCTCTTCCACCTCCTGAACTTCCTCTTGTGGCTGATCCACATCCGGAAGCTCCTCCTTAGGAACTAACAGCTCCTCATCTGCATGCAAGTGTAGCTCCCTCTCAAGCGAACACTGCATGGCTTTCTCCTCCTGAAATTTTATATCCCGTCGCACAACAGTCTTTCGACTGTCTGAAAAATACGCCCGGTAGTTGTGAGGTGTATCAGTGTACCCCACAAATATTCCAACCTCAGCAGTTGGATCCAGCTTCCTTCTCGCATCCTTCATCACATGCATGTAGACATGAGAACCAAAAATCCGCAAATGGGAAATATCAGGCCTCTTGCCAGAATAAGCCTCCTCTGGTGTACTCATGCCAAGAACCTTGTGAGGACAACGGTTCTGCACATACACTGCTGTATTGCATGCCTCAGCCCACAAGTGAAGGGGTAGGCCCCGATCATGCAACATCGCCCGTGCAGCACCCACGATCGTTCTGTTCTTCCGCTCAGCCACCCCGTTCTGCTGTGGGTTATGGGGTGCGATGAGCTCTCTCCGAATCCCTTCTGCGCTGTAGAACTCCTTGAATTCAGCCAAGATGAATTCACCACCATTATCACTCCTTAGAGCAATCACCTTCTTCCTCGACTCCTTCTCGACCAGTGCTTTAAACTCACAGAACTTCGTGAATGTATCGCTCTTCTTCTGCATGAAGAAGATCCAGCACTTTCGAGAGAAATCATCAACAAAGATCACATAATACTTGTGCTTTGCTGTCGAAGCAACCGAGAAAGGACCACACACGTCTGTGTGAACTCTCTCAAGGATCGTCGTGGCGCGACTATCCTTCTCGTGAAAGGTGGCTTTCACATACTTCCCTAAAGTACACCCCTTGCACTGATCTGACTGCGCAAGAGTGCCCTTAGGAAGCCCAGTAGAAATCTGCTGCAGGATCTTCAAAGCTCCATGGTGAAGGTGGCCCAATCTCTTGTGCCATAGTTCGCCCTCATCATCCCGGCTCACCACTTCTCCCGCCTTGCATGCCATAGCTACGCAGCCATCTACCTACAACTGATAAAGGTTCTTGGTTCGAACCCCTATCTTCCGGGTCTCTCCAGTAGTCTTATTGCGCAGGAATGCTTTTCCTTCGCTGAAGACCACATCATTACCCCTTATCCTCCAACATCTCCACAGAGATCAAGTTCTTCTTCAATCCAGGTACATGCATGACATTCTTCAGTACAAAGGGTTTACCAGACTCCCTCTGAAAGGATATGGTACCGATACCAGTCGCACTGTATCTACCATCATCGCCCATCTCGATGTGCACACCCAAATCCTTGTCCTCCAGATCTGAGAACAAATCCCGATCTCCCGTCATATGAAATGACGCATCGCTGTCCAAGAACCATACCGATCCCATCACACTTGAAACCAAGCATGCGATCAGTGAAAATTCAAGCTCGAACTGTGAAGCCAAAGCTTCTCCATCTGCAGATCTTCCCGCTTGCTTGTTCTTCTTCTTCTTTGGACAATTGGTAGCATAATGTCCATGATCATGGCAGTGAAAACACTTCACTTTCGCCATATCTTACTTCTTGCCCTTTGCACCAGAATGAGAGGTTTTCTTACCCTTCCCCTTCTTTGCTTTGGACACCAAAGCGCAGTTTTCTTCATCAGCTCCCTTTGATGAAGATCCATCACGAGTAGTCCTCCTTATCTCCTCCTGCATGAGATCCGCCCAAAGGCGCTCCCATCCCGGCAGCTTCTCCCGACTATTGACACTATCTTGATATGAGTGCCAGGCCTTCAGAAGACCAAGGAGAGCCAAGTCGACCATGTCCTCGTCTTCGACAGTCACCCCCACACTTCCCAGCTCATCTCTGCACTGAGTGAACTTCGTGAGGTATTTGGCGATACTGTCGCCTTTCTCCATCTTGATGTTCCTGAGCTTATCTTTGAGCGCCAGCTTCCTTTGGTCACTCTTACTCTGGAATAGATCCATCAAATCTTTCCACATTAGAAATGGAGAAGCCTTTCCATGCAGGCTGGATACAATATGATCCTTGACGCCCTCCAACAGGATCCTTCGACACTTCGCCATCTTCTTTTGCCATGCATCGACTTCAGCAGGATCAGTGGGCTTTTGGACATCCGTATCTACGAAATCCTTCAGACCATTATCTTCTAATACTACTTCCATGCGATCCTTCCATGCAACATAATTCGAACTGCCTTCAAGAGCATATTCGAGTCACAAACCGTTGAAAGACATTTTCAACACCGGCACCAAGAAAACAAAACTGCTGCAAAAACTTTGAATTCCACCTCAAAGCTCAACCGCTCTAGATCTGTGAGAACAAATTATTTCTAGCACAGAGATCGACTGCAAGGGGTGTTTACCAGACCTTTCACTTTCCGAAGAAAGATGAATCCGGAGGCTACCTGGCCCGCATGCAGACTCTGTCTACCGAAATAAGTTTGTAATCACCGTGATGATCAATCTCTGCTTCAATAGCTCCGATACCATGTAGAAATTTGCTGAATAATGATTAATTATCCACCGAGACTATCATGATCACATACAATTCGAATTTATATGCAACACATAATCTCTTCCACTCAGATCATCAAACATGCGGAAATAAAATCAAGCGATAACACATCAAATCATCATACACATTAACACAGTATGTATGGGGAAAGCTTATAGCTGAAAACCCCATAGCTATTTTGTATATTATAATGGAGAAATCAAGTAACAAACTCAGTACAATACTCCTCACAAGTACTCAGTACTTTCTCATGAAGTTACCCACAATCTAGCTCAGTTTTGAACAGGTTACTGGTTCAAAACTCACCGCCAATTTCCTTGCCTCTATTGCGCAATCCAGGCCTGTCTATATAGAGATCCAAGGTTCGAATCTCCTTGGCTTGATAGTGCAATCATCATGGGCAATTCCTCCAAGTGTGGTGCAAATCTCATGCACAACTGATGTCGCCACTGATAGCTAACTCCACCCTTTCATCTATCTCTTTCACCGGTCTCCACTGAACTGATCATGCACTGTAGTGAACTGATGTGTTCTTGAGTTGAATAATGAGTTACTAATTAATGAATTAAATAATATTTAATTCACTCCACTCATAACTAATTGATTATCTAGTTAAAATAATCTCAACTAGTTCAACTAAAATAAACAGAACACAACTCCACTAGCTGTCTCATTAACTCCACCAAACTTCTGCCACTGAAGTCCTAACTGAAGTCAACCATGCATGATGCCATCAAACCCTTGGGAATAGCGTAATTCCTCTGTCAGATGCATGAGCCACTTCCAAGGCTCGAACTGAAGTGCTCCAAGAGAGTAAATTGAAGTTTATAGTCCAAATATTATTAAGGGTAAATAATATTTGACTTCCCTATTTTAAGGAGAGGCAGTCTAAAAATAGACTTCGACCTATAGGTCCAAAAAATAGAGTCCCATCTATTTTTACCAACATGACACATACTCCAAGAATCTCATACTGCGATCCCCGGACCATGCTCCATATGTCTAAAAATAGAGATAGTCTAAAAATAGATTTTGCACCAGAATTTGCATGCGGGCCCACTTAGTGAAGGCGACTTCATTTCACTAAGCTCCATCATCTTGCTGCATTTTCAACAAGATGTACTTCCAAACATTTGTTCACTATCTCAGTTTTCCCATCAGATTGAGGATGATTAGATGAGATATGAGCTAGTTGAGTATCCAAAGAAGAAAATAATTCTATCCAAAAATTTCCAGTAAAAATGGGATCTTTGTCGCTTACAATAATCATTGTGTTTCCATGTAGCTTTTGAATTGTTTCCATAAATGAAGTAGAAAATGTGATTTCTTTAAATGGATGAGACAATGCACAAAAGTGTGCATACTTGGTAAGTCTATCAACTACCACCATGATGATACTCTTTCCATCGGACTTAGGTAAACCTGTGATAAAATCCATTGAAATCTCCTCCAAACATTGACTTGGAATGGATAAAGGTTGTAGAATATCCGATGTATTAATTGTCTCAACTTTATTTTGCTGACAAACCAAACATTCTGCCACAAACTTTTGAATATCAGATTTAAGGCGATCCCAAAAAAAAACTTTCTTCACCTTGTGGTAAGTTTTTAAAAATCCTGAGAGTCCTCCTAAGGGAGAAGTGTGCAATTCCAAAAGAATATTTTTTTTTAGTGGTGAATTCTTAAAAACATATAAGTGATATTTCTACCATAAGGAATCATTTTTCCAACTAAATGTATCATATGTACTAGGATCTTGCTGCAACTTTTGAATGAGTTTTCACACTTCTTTGTCCTTCTTCCATTCATTCCTTGCTTCGGTTATCCAATCTGGTTGGATAATAGAAATGGCACAAAGAAATGCTTCCACTTATTCATCCTTTCTTGAGCGTGCATCAATAACAACATTTAGCTTCCCCTTTTTGTAGATGATTTCAAAGTCATAACCCAACATCTTTGTGACCCATTTTTGCTGCTCTTCTAAAGATAGTCTCTATTCCAAAAAGTATTTAAGACTATCATGATCAATTTTTACCTTGAAGTGTCTTCCCATTAGGTAAGGTCTCCATTTCATTAGTGCATGTAGTATTTCCAACATTTCCTTCTCATAAATAGCTTTTTGTAAATACTTTCCTTTGATTGGATGATTTTCAAAAGCAATGGGTCTTACTTATTGCATTAAAACAACACCAATTCCATTTCCTGAGGCATCACATTCCATAATAAAAAAATTTGTGAAGTCTAGTGTTATGACCGGTGTTAGGCACATTTCCTCTTTAAGATGTTCAAAGGCCTTAGTTGCTTCAAGAGTCCATGAAAATGCATCTTTCTTCAATAATGTTGTTAGAGGTGTTGTTATTCTCCCATAATTCTTAACAAACTTGTGATAGTACCATGTTAACTCAAGAAATCCTCGCAACTACTTTATGGTTGTGGGGACTTTCCATTCCTGAATGGATTTAATTTTGTTAGGGTCTACCTTAACACCCTCATGAGATACAATATGACCCAGATATTCCACCTCTTTTACACCAAAGAAACATTTGGAGGTTTTTTCATATAATTATTTCTCCTCCAATAGTTTGAGCACCCTGTCAACATGTTGAACATGAGACTTCCAAGACCTGTTGTAGATTAGTATATCATCAAAAGTTACTAACACAAAGTTTCTAAGAAAGGGCTTGAAAATAGAATTCATCAACCCTTGAAATGTAGAAGGTGCATTGGCAAGGCCGAAAGGCATGACCAAAAAATCATAATGACCCTCATGAGTTTGAAACGTTGTTTTCGGAATATCTTCTGTCTTCATTCTAATTTGATGATATCCTGAACGAAGATCCAACTTGGTAAAATAAATTTCTCCATGTAATTCATCAATCACAGGAATGGGAAATTTATCTTTAATAGTGAGCTTATTGAGCTCCCTATAATCCGAACGCACGCACCATGATCCATCCGTCTTATGCACTGATACAATTGGAGCAGAGAAAGAACTTTGACTCGTTTGAATTATACCAGCCTCTAACATTTCTGCAATCATGCATTCAATTTCACTCTTTTGGACAATAGGATATCTATAAGGACTGATGTTTGGAGGAAAACTTCCAGGAATCAAATGAATAGCATGATCATGATCATGAATAGGTGGGAGTCATTTGGGAGTTTCAAACACCTTGGAATGATTGTCCAAGACTTTTTGGAGATCTGGAGAAATAGATGATTTTGATGTTGGAACTTCTAGTGAGAATAATTTTGCAATTACGCCTCATTGTTCTTTCTTCGGAAGCTTTGTCATGACATTAGAGCTTATTATATCTTTTTTAGCTTCCCTACGATACCCCGTAATTCAACTTCCTTTCCTTCCGAAAAAAAAAAAATTTCAAGAAATTTCTTGAAAATTAAAAGCTATTGTCCCCAAATATTGTAACCATTGTACTCCTAGTACAACATCAGCACCTCCCATTGGAATGGAAAGCATTGGACTATTCAATATATATTCACCCATGGTTAGTGTTATCACAAAATTTCACTTGATTGGTTGTTGATCAGACAACTCTATGAAATTGTTTCAAACCAGCTTTTGGCTGAAGCTTAGCCTCTTCAGTCTGAGAGGGATCTATCAAAGGGGTTTATGATATTATATAATGATAGGATCAAATGGCTAACTCTATTTGAAAAATAACTTGATTTTTTGTGTATGTAGGTTGAAAATAATGCAGGCTTGCAACCATTAGGCTTATGGAGTCAACAAATCAGTAGATTCAGTGGCAAGGTTTCTTGACATGGAAGCTGAGGCAGATAAGAGTATTTAAAAAAGGAAAATCATACATAGAACATAGGGAAACATAGTCATTTCATCAATAAAGGAAGTCAGAGCACACACATATGAATTCTAAGTAATTAATATCACATCTACTGCAATTAGTACACATAAATATATAGATTAGAAAGGCAATAAAAACTCCATGAGAATCTCAAGTCTTTCAAGAAGAAGTCCTATGTATTTCGGATATCAGTCAAATTACATAAAGCATCATATGGTGCAAAAAATCTCCAACCCTTTACAACTTCGATAATTTGACCTTAAATAGACCTTCTTACATCAAATATGATCTGCCTCTTGGCTAGATTCATCGAACTCTTGCTATGACACCTTACATAACATAAAAACATGTCTTTTAATTAGAAAATGATAGCTACACTCTAAAACAGACCTTTTCCTAATAGGACTCAAACCCCTGTTTATTACATCAAACTACCTTATCTTTTAAAATAGTTACATATCTGAAAACTAAGCCTCACATGTTCAAATAGGCTATGACATAGCTCATCACTACTTATTAAATATCCTCCTCAACATATGGAACCAAACCCTATTTTTCAGGAAAAAAAGACCTTATCTTCAACGAAAGCTTCAGCTGAGTTGTCTCCATTGCATGGTCTTCAAGTCATATATGTTTGGTGGAAAGGTCCCTTGACCTGTTGGATGTGTCCATTTGTCCAAAACTACTTTTAAAATACTCAGAAACCTTCAAAAACAACTCGCTACGAAAACATGGCAGTTTCGTAGCGTGCTTTTGTAGCATCCAAAAAATGTCTTTTTCACTTAAAATTTATGCTTCTTTATTGTTCCATAGTGTCCATCGTGACTTGACACATCATCACTACCATTTCCCCTCCATGAAATTTGAAAAAAGTGGTTTTAGAAGCAAAAAGACAACTATAGAAATTTTCGTAGCGTTTTCCTGGCTTCAAGCCTAGGAAACGCTACGCAACTGTGAAAAACTGTGAAATTTCCATATTTTGAACCTGTCTCAAAAAGGTAACCTCCAGCTATAGAAAATTTGTTTTAAACATGCCATTAACCTCTTAAAACATAATAAAACTCAATTTAATAGCCTTGAGATGTTTCCTCTTCATTAATGATGAGTTGAGCTATAGGTTCCTCAACTACAGTCATCTTTAAGCCCTTCTTCTCCAGCTCCTCATGGATCAATTCTAACTTGGTCCTTTAGTTTTTTGTTGCTAGATTTCAAGTGCAGGTTCATTCTTCTAAAATGATTCACCTCTCTTCTATATGGTTGAGTCCATTTAATTATTTTTTGTGTGTCATCTAAGGTCTTTGACACACTATCAACCTGTTCTTCCCAAATCTCTTTCATTTTCTCAACCTGCACTTTTTGAACATTATGTTTCCTTGCCTCTTTCTTCAAGACTACTATTTCATTATTTGCTAACTTCAACTGCTCCTCAAGGACCTCAATCTCAGTTTTTTCAATGATTTTATCATTTCCTTTATTTTTCTTGATGATTGATTCTTATTTTGCAAGTGATGAAAGGTCAATGATGCTTGGTGGTGGCTAGATAGTTTCAATGACCGTATGAACTTCTTTACTGCTTTCCAAGAGTTTTCTAGCATGTCTTGTCATGGGTTTCCTAGCCCGAAACATGAAACCTCCATCCTCACCTTCAAACTCTAACTTATTTGTTGATTTGGCTTTCCTGAGATTCCTCCCTCCCTCATCTATATCCTCAGCTTAGACTATGGGAGTCTCTTTAATATCAATGGCATGCATAATGTCTTCTAAAATTCCCTTATCCATTGTTTGGCTTCTTGTGATCCTTTTGCTGCCATTTTTACACACAGTTGGCTCTTGTTTTACAAGTTTGCTCACAGTTGGCTTTTGTTTTGCAGGTGAAATAGCAGGTGTATTAAGTTTCTGAAATTGCTCTGTTTCCATGATTACTGGTTCAGTTTGCTCTGCCATTAAAGGTTCACTTTGTTCTATCACTGAAGATGATGATATACCTCTAGGTTTAGGAGTTCTTTTAGGGGTAATGCAATCCACTTCAAAACCACTAACAAACAGAAAAGAAGATCAGTCTTTGCCTAGTCTTTTTTACTCCTCTAAAACCAACAACTTGATTAAACCATGATGAAAGAGTGAGGTTTCATTTCCTTCAGATTTAGCTTGAAATTTATCTGCCATTTTTGCTAAGATTCTATATAAATAAAAAGGTAGATCAAGAGATTTCTTACCAACAAAATGTAGCAGAAGCCTAAAGTGGTAAGAATAAACCTTATGATACCTCCCTTCATAAGTGAAGTACTTCTGAATGATAACCAGTAGCTTTGAGAATTTTTCTTTCATGTAGCTCCTTGGAATGGCATTTGTAAGGTCAACCTCACAATGTTATGGCTTGAAAAATTCCTTACATTCCTGCTTGTGGAATTTGAAACCTTTGAACCATTGTTCTCCTCCTCTTGGAATTCATGTTGCTACTGCAATAGTCTCTGGTGTTATAGTGAGGTTCAGCATTCCCACTTTTGTAGTTGTCCCATTGAAATTGATGGCAAACTCCTTAGAAACTTGCACATGGCATCGTTGCAATCTCTGGCAAAACTGCAAACACCCTGTTCTTTGAAAACTTCTGAAGTTGTTGAGTCTTTATTTATCAAGTTCATGTCTGATGGATCATATCTGAGACAGTTTCCACCTTTGTTGGTCTTCCTCTTTGCAGCCATGGTACTTTTATGTCTTCTCTGCCTTGCTTGATCAGTGATACCTGCAAACCTTTGAAAATGCCAGCCACAGCTTGGGCTTAGTGAAATAGCTCTCCAGAGCTCAACAACATGCAAAGAGGGAGCGGAGAATGAAAAATGACTCAATTGGGAAAGATTTTAAAATTTTGATGACAACTCATGGTATAATCATGAATCATACATGCTTAAAATGGTAATAATGACTTCAACCATGACCATTGTGCCATGATTTAACCCTAACTGACTCGAATGGAATCTACCCTAACCCTTTCAATCATTGACTGATAGCTAGCACTTGTTTTGAAAAGACAGACAGGAATACCTCCTTTCGTAGTGTACTTAGTGTATTTCTGGGCAGTTTCACTACGAAAGTATTAGCAGTCTCGTAGCGAAAAGTGCATTTTTTCCGTGTAATTCACTACGAAAGTAAGAATTCTTGGCTAAAATGACCTTTTTGGATTTGTAAGCTTCGGAAATGAAATATGTCCAGAAATAATGACTGATGTGACATGAAAAGACTTGAATGGGGGTGGGTTTGGACCTTAGGATAGGCTAATAAGAAAAATATAAAATTTTCCTTTACCAAGTAATGAAAAATGAATTCTATGACCATACCTTTGACACATGATGTTTCACTTTTTTCTGAGTGATAACAGTGGCTCCACTTGGGATGGTGTGCCCCTGTGGTACACCAAAGAACCTGTACTTTTGGTGCTATCCATCTTCCCTAAAACAAAAACTACGAAATTCGCCAAGATTTCCTTCAAACTCTAATGGCCTTCACCTCAGACTCAAGCTTGATGATCAACTTGGCTTTATTAGCAGAAAAACATATAAAAATGGAATATATACAATGGAATTAAAGATCAGCATAACTTAAGAGTAATAGTGCTTCAAAAACCTGCCATTGTCAGGCCCTCTAGCACAAGGTTGTCCATCCATCTCCTGCAGAATATAAGTGTTGCTTCCATGGAATGCATCTACTCTGAATGGACCTTTCCAAATATTCTCAAAATTACCATGTTTCCCATTTTCTTCAATCCCGGCCTCCCATTTCAAAACCACATCTTGTATTTGAAATTTTTCCTCCTTGACCTTCCTGTCAAATGTCTTCTTGATTCTATTTTGAGATTGTTGATTACTGTTATAGAATTCTTCCCTTTTCTCCTGTAAGTCTTTCAACTGATTAATCCTCCTCTGAATTTTATTTGGCTCCTCCTCTAATCCTAGCAGCAGCTTCATGACAAGCACTCCCAAGGATGTAGGAAAGATGGCTTCAGCTCCATATACCAACTCATAAGGTGAAGTTCCAATTGATCTCTTTGCGCGCACTTTATCAACCCACAGAGCATACTTCAGCTTCAAATGCCATGACTTCTTATTTTCTTGCAACACCTTCTTAATAATCCTCACAATGCTTTTGTTAGAAGATTCAGCAAGACCATTACCTTGTGGATAATATGCAGTATAATTCCCAATTCTAATGTGATATTGATGACAAAAATTGATCAGCTTCTTGGATTTTAATGCCTGTGCATTGTCAGTGATGATATTCATAGGGCAGCCAAACCTAGACAATATATTATTTTCCAAAAATGAAATGATAATTGAATCACTTTCTAGCCTAGTTGGGATTACTTCAATCGATTTGGTGAAATAATTAGTTGTTGTTAGAATCCAATGATGCTGACCCGAAGATGATGGATGAATCTCACCAATAAAATCTAGCCCCCACTGTTGAAATGGTGCCTCAACATAGATAGGCATCAAGGGTAAAGGAACAAGCTTCTTCTTACCATCAAAAATTTGGCATTAATGGTAGGCAGCAATCTTTTTGTAGACATCTTTGAACATAGTAGGCCAATAATACCCTGCTCTGGGAATCTTATTTGTTGTGGCCTTCCAATAATAATGACCTCCACAATCTCCTTTGTGAAACTCCTCAATCACTTTTTCAGCCTCCTCTTCTAGCAAAAAATTCAAAAGAATACCACCAGTATCTTTCCAATGCATATTTTTATTAATGATGCATTACCTCAAAGACTTTAGTTTCACAAACCTTCCCTTAGACTTTGTCAATTCAGTAGACGCTCTATGATGATGTAAGACAAAGAAAATGTCTTTGTACCAGTCTGAAAGGATGTACTTATTTTCAATGGGAATCAACTCTTCATCTTCATCTGATAATTCTGAAATTTCTGCAATTAAATTCATATCAAGACAGTCAAAATTTGACTGTGTCATCAGCTTTGCTAGTCCCTAACCTTTGACCAATTTTGTGGGTCTGATCTCTATATCATATTCCAGAAAGTTAGCTATCCACTTCCCTCTCTTACCATCAGGATCAACTTGAGTTAAGATGTCCTTCACAACAGCATTAGGAACAAATGCTATGACATGAGAATGCAGAATGTAAATTCTGAAATCTTTGATGGCTTTAACCAAGGCATAGGCTTTCTTCTCTAAGATGTTGTACTTCAGCTCTAAATTAGTTAATGTCCTGCTAAAAAATGAAATGGGTTTCTCAGTACCTTGCTGTCCTTTCTGTAGCAAACTCCAGCAATTGTATTTTCTGATGCAAATGTAAAACCAGAAATTATTTTGTAAAATCCGGGCTGATCAAAATTGGTGCTTGAGTAAGTGCCTTCTTGATCTCCTCAAATGAATGCTTTGCTTCTACTGTCCACTTGATTTCAGCTCCCTTCTTCAGCATCTTAGTTATGTCTTCTACAATCTCAGTAAAATTAGGAAAGACTGAATTTCCTTTCTGCTTCTAGGAAGATCCACTTTCTGAATGGCATTGACCCTGCTTGGATCAATATTAATCCCATCTTTAGAAATTATATGCCCAAGTAACTTCCCTGAAGTTAGAGAAAAAATGCTTTTAGTGGGATTGAGAAAAATTCCAAACCTTCTACACTTCAGCATAATATTTTCTAGATGTTTCAAGTGATCTTCTTCTCTCCTTGAGAAAAAAATTTTGTTATCCAGATACAAAACCACCAACTTCTCCTTCTCCTCAACAAAGGCAATGTCCATTGCTCTTTGAAAGGTAGCTCCTGCATTCATCACACCAAAGGGAATTTTGGCATACATAAATGTGCCCCATGGTGTGGTAATGGTTGTTTTCTTCTGATCTTCTAGATGCACAAGTATCTGATTATATCCTGAAAAAACCATCAAGCATAGACATCCTTTGGGGACCAACAATGTTCTGCAAAATTTGGTCCATCTTTTGGAGAGGGTAATAATCCTTCAGAGAGGCTTTGTTCAAGTTTCTGAAGTCAATGCAGATTCTGATCTCTCCACTCTTCTTTCTTACTAGAACCAAGTTTGCAAGCCATTTTGAGAATATTATTGGAACAATGATTTTGGCATCAAAGAGCTTCTTGATTGCCTTCTCAATCAGAGGCATGAGAAGTGGATTAATACTCCTCAACTTCTGTTTGAAAGGCTTTTCATTTTCTTTAATAGGAATAGTATGTTGAATGATAGTAGGATCATACTTCTTCAAATCAGCATAACTCCATGCAAAAAAATCTATGAACCTTTTCATCATATCATTATATTTATGTCTCATGTCAACTGAAAGAAATTTTGAAAGCTTAATCATTTTTTGCATTGCTATTGTACTAAGGTTACAACTCTCTACCTCTTCATCATCAGCTTGTATCCTAGGAGACTTGAACACATCATTCTGATCAAAAAGCTTTTCAAAGGGTATGAGACCTTTGGGTATAGAGTTATTCTTTAGTTGTAACACTTCAGAATTTCCCTTTGTTTCAGCAAGCATGTTTTTCTTATCTACTTGTGTACTTTCAAACTCCTCTTTCAGCTCTATAAAGCTTTTTACTTGCTGGTCATCCTCAAAAACTTGCCAATGGATAATGTTCTCAAGGAAGCAAGTCTATGGTGAACTTAAACCTCATATCTTTTAGTGGAATGGATAGGAATGATAAATAGACTTAGGGAGACAGCTAGGGAATCAGCTACTAAGTTTTGGTCCCTAGTCTTTACAATAAATGAATATTCTTGAAAAATCTCTAACATCTCCATGATCAAATTTATGTATGCCCTCATTCTTACATCCTTAGTTTGATATACACCTTCAACTTTCTTAATAACTAATTTAGAATCTCTACAAACAGAAATCTTTTGGGCACCCATTCTTTTCAAAATTTCTAAGCCCAAAAATAAAGATTCATACTCAGCCATGTTATTTGTGCATTCAAAATTTAGTTTGTAAGAAAAGAACTTACTTTCATCTTCTGGAGTTGTGATCTAAATTTCTGCTCCAGCCCCTTTTCTTCCTGTTGATCCATCAAAGTGTAACAACCATTAACATTCTACCTTCTCCTCACTGATTTGCTGATTTTTTGTCTGTTGATTTTCTGTTTCCTGAATTTCAGTTTGCTGATTTTCTGCTTTCTTTTCATCTTCTGCTTCAACAGTCAATTCATTGAAGAGAATATCATATCCTAATTTAGTATCAATAGCATATATTGGAAAATTCTGAGGTTTTTCTTTACTACTTACCATATAAGTCATCCTTGTTTCTTTATATAGTCTTTTTTTCTCACCAAAATAGGAATGGTGGCATAAGTTAGGTCCATCTACATTGTACCTTTGATCTTTGTTGCCCATGACCTTGATAACAGCATGCCAAACTTAGGTGGAATGTCTGCTACCACAATTTCCACTACCACTGTCTTGGTAGGGACTTGTGTGAGACCAACAACAACATCTTTTATTAAACCAATGCATTGAACTATTTTTGAATCAAAATAAAACAAATCCTTATATGGTCTAGTAATTTCCAATCCCATCCTTTCAATGATCACTTTCGGCATAAGATTGTGAGAGGCCTCTGAATCCAACATGGCATTATGCAATGTCCTATCATGAATACTAAAGATGACATAAAAAGGAGGCACCTCTTCATTCTGATCATCCTCTAATCTTGGACCCAAGGATATGGTTAGATGATCTTCTTGAACATTTAGGATATCAGCAGCTCTTGGTTGGGAATTCATCATTTTTACAATCTTACCTCTGTAGTCATTTACCTTAAGAATTTCTCCAAAGGGTACTGGGATTTTGATCTTAGAGATAACACTCTCCAAACTGAAAACAGAAATATATTTTTCAGTCTCTTTGACAAGAGGAGGAGGTGGTGTATCTTTCCTAACCTCGGCAGCTTTAGGGGCATCTTTCTTGGGCTATGTTTTTTTTTGCAATAATTGGAACATTTATGTTTCTGAGGTTGTATTGTTTCTGCATCTCAAATATTGCATGGTGATATCCTTTAAGATAATCAAATGGTTCCTCACCCTTGTTTACTTCATGATCTGACTCATCATGTTCCTCCTTAGTCAAAAACATTCCTAACATGTTTTCATCTAAGCAATGAATTGAGTCCTCTTGTATTCCAAGCTGATCTTCTTCATCAACTAAGTTTTGCTGAAAATGAGGCCTTACTTGAGGGTCAAGGTGATTTATGTTTTCCCTTGGTCTCTGCTGGTTTTGAGGTCTTCCGAACTGAGGATTTATAAACTAAGGTTAATGTTGTGTAGGAGGAGCAGAGGCATTCCCAAGGGCAAGCCTATCCATCAATTTTTCCATTATCTTCATCATGGAGTCAAATTTATCCTCTGAGGTAGAAGGCTTATCTTCTTCTTTCAATTTAGTCTTTCCCATCTTGGAATTTTTCACTGCTATCATATTGACTTCCACCTTCACTGCATCATTTTTCATTTCAGCTAATGAAGGGGATTCTCTTTCTCTTAGCAGGATATAAAATTCATAATCAAAGGCTTCAGCATATCTTAGCTGATTTTCTCCTGGAGGAGGCTTTAGATGGGTAGGGATGGAGTCATAAACTTTGTTAAATCTCTTTGAAAAGTTTTGAACAGTTTCATCAATAGCTCTTTTCAAACTATTATACTTAGTGAGGGCTTGTACAGGGTTGGTTCTATTTCCCCAACTTCTCAAGAAGTTGTCTTCAAATTCATTCCAAGTATGTAGGCTTCCTGTAGAAAGGGCTTTGAACCACTTCCTGACTTCACCAGTAAAACTCTGAGCAAACAATATCATCTTGTAATCTCTTCATCAATTCCCCAAGTTTTGATTCTAGCAGAATATTTTCTAGGAAGGGCATTAAGGACAACTGGAAGAACAAGAGGGGCATACCTAGCAGGTACAGCAGCAGGTGGAGGTGGCACATTTCCTGCCAAGATGACTGGGACTGTGGTAGTTTTAGGGATAGTCATAGTAGAGGAAGAGGAACTATTAGGAGGAGGACTAGTTGGTCTTTGTTGTCCAGTCACAATTGAACTCCAATCAGGAAGAGGGACACTAGATTTAGTTCTTAACAAAATTTCAAATGGGTCTAGTTCCTTCAACCTATCCATATATTCTCTCTCTAACAGTAACTCTAAAGTGACTGCTTCCCAAAACTCTTTTTAATCTTTTTGTGTCACTAAGGCTGAGGTATCAATACCTCTTCTATGTAGGTCTAAGACAATTTCAGTCAATTATTTTTCACTTTTAGACCTAAACAAGACTTCCTGAATTTTATCATCAAAATTGTTATCTTCGAGACTTCTTAAGACTTCAGAGGACAAGTATTTTGTATGTAATGGAGTACCTGATATTGCATAAATGCCTTGAATGCCTCTGGAAATTGTGCCATTGGATTGTCCACAATTGTAGGTGGATCTGGGTCAGAATTACTCCTCGTGTATCTCCTTTTCGAAGCCACCTTTGATCATATGAATTTTGAATGGATTCACCAAGGTAGATGCAGCCTCGAATAGATTTCTGAGCTCCTACTAACTTCAAAAGTTTAGCTTCAAAATTTCAAGAAAGGTATATATTCAGGCTCCCGAAAGACGCACCAAAATGTTATCACAAAATTGCACTTGATTGGTTGTTGATTAGACAACTCTATGTAATTGTTTCAAACCAAATTTTGACTAAAGCTTAGTCTCTTCTGTTTGAGAGGGCTCTCTCAAAGGGGTTTATGATATTAGATAATGATAGGATTAGATGGCTAACTCTATTTGAAAAATAACTTGATTTTTATGTATGTAGGTTTAAAATAATGCAGGCTTGCAACCATTAGGCTTATGGAGTAAAAAAATCAGTAGATTTAGTGGCAAGATTTCTTGACATGGAAGCTGAGGTAGACAAGAGTCTTTAACAAAGGAAAATCACACATAGAACATAGGGCAACACAGACATTTCATCAATAAAGGAAGTCAAAGCATACACATGAATTCTGAGTAATAAAGATGAAATCTCCTGCAAGTAGTACACATAAAGATATAGATTAGAAAGGCATTAAAAACTTCATGAGAATCTCAGGTCTGTCAAGAAGAAGTCCTCTGTATTTCGGATATCATTCAAATTACATGAAGCAGCATATGGTGCAAAAAATCTCCAACCCTTTACAACTTCGATAATTTAACCTTAAATAGACCTTCTTACATCAAAGATGATATGCCTCTTGGCTGGATTCATCGAACTCTTCCTATGACACCTTACATAACATAAAAACGTGTCTTTTAATTAGAAAATGACAGCTACACTCTAAAACAGACCTTTTCCTTATAGGACTCAAACTCCTATTTATTACATCAAACTACCTTATCTTTTAAAATAGTTACATATCTGAAAACTAAGCCTCCATGTTTGAATAGGATATTACATATCTCATCACTGCTTGACATCTTAAATATCCTCCTCAACATATGGAACCAAACCCTATTTTTTAGGAAAACAGGACCCTATCTTCAATGAAAGCTTCAGCTGATGAGTTGTCTCCATTTCATGGTCTTCAAGTCATAGATTTTTGGTGGAAAGGTCCCTTGACCTGTTGGATGTGTCCATATGTCCAAAACTACTTTTAAACTGCTCAGAAACCTTCAAAAAAAGCTCGCTACAAAAACAGGGCAGTTTCGTAGCGTGCTTTTGTAGCGTCCAAAAAATGTCTATTTCACTCAAAAATTTTGCTTCTTTTTTGTTCCATAGTGTCCATCATGACCTGACACATCATCACTACCCTTTCCCCTCCTTGAAAACTAAAAAAAAAAAAAAAAAAAAAAAAGGTGGTTTTACAAGAAAAAATATAGCTACAGAAATTTTCGTAGCGTTTTCCTGGCTTCAAGCCTAGGAAACGCTACGAAACTGTGGAAAACTGTGAAATTTCCAGATTTTGACCCTATCTCAAAAAGGTAACCTCCAGCTGTAGAAAATTGGTTTTCTGTAGAAATTTGAATAATTTGCTGAATTATTCACCGAGATTATCCTGATTATACACTATTTAAGCTTCATGCATAATACATAACCTCTTCTACAATTGATCATCAATATGCGGAAATAGAAACAGTCGCATGCGCTCATAAAAACATAATCAAGCACACATATCAACATAGTATGTAATGGGGAAAGCAATAGCTGAAAACCCCCAACTATTTGTATAGTATAATGATAGAGAACATGTAACAATACATAGCACAATACTCCTCACAAGTACTCAGTACTATCTCCAAAAGGTTACACACAAACTAGCTGAGATTTGAACAAGTCATGGGTTCAAATCTTCTCCACAAGTCTGCCTGCCTCTACTGCGCAATCCAAGTGAGTAATGAATGAGATCCAAGTTCGAATCCCACTAGCTCCAACTACGCAATCCTCATTGGCAATCTCCATCAATGTGTGTGCAAATCTCATGCACAACCAATAGTCACAACTGATAGTAGACTCACCCTTTCACCCACCTCTAACACTGGTCTCCACTGAACTGTCCATGCATTGCAGTTAACTGATGTGTTCTTTAGTTGATTTATGAGTTAATAACTAGTGAATTAATTAATAATTAATTCACACCACTCATCACTAGTGTATTTATCAGTTAGACTAAATACAACTAGTTCAACTAAGTTAAACCGAACACAACTCCACCAACCGTCTCATCAACTCCACCAAACTCTGCCACATGAGTTCTAACTGAAGTCAACCATGCAATAGCTCAACTAACCCTTAGGAAAAGCATATTTCCTTCTGTCACCTACATGTGCCACATCCAAGCATCAAACTGAAGTGCTCCAAGAGGATAAGATAATGTTTATAGTCTAAATATTATTAAGGGTTAATAATATTTGACTGTTCTATTTTTAGCCCGGCAGTCTAAAAATAGAAACCGCCCAATGTCTAAAAATAGAGATCCATCTATTTTTACCAACTCGACCAATCATCCATAAATAGCATCCTGCAACTCATAGACCATGATCCATATGTCTAAAAATAGACATAGTCTAAAAATAGACTTTGCGCCAAAAATAGCCTGCGGGCCCACTTAGTGAAGGTGAATTCATTTCACTAAGCTCCATCATCTTGTTGCATTTTCAACACTCCCTCTCAACAAGATATGGATTATCTGCAACCCCTATCCTGCCTCTATGGAATTCGAATTTTCTCCTGGTGAGCGCCTTCGTCAAGATGTCAGCATCCTGATCCTCCGTGGGAATATATGAAAGTAACATGATTCTCCGCTGCACACAATCTCTGATATGATGGTACCTGATGTCGATGTTTTTGGATCTATCATGAAATACTGGATTAGCCGAGAGTTTAATGCAACTCTGGTTATCACAATAAATCACAGTAGGCTCCAAATGCGACCCGAACAATCCAACGAGGATCTTCCTCATCCAAATAGCCTCGCATGCAGCCAAGCTTGTTGCCATGTACTCGGCCTCTGCTGAACTGAGTGCCACGGATCTCTGCTTCCTGCTGTACCAGGAAACTGCTGTCGACCCGATACTGAAGACTCCTCCAGATGTGCTCTTTCTGTCCGTTGGGCTCCCTGCCCAATCTGCATCAGTGAAGCCGGAAAGCTTCGCTCCATCCTCCTGTCTGTACCACAGACCATATCCCGATGTGCCACTAAGATAACGCAATACATGCTTGCCTGCCTTCTAGAAGAGCTTGGTAGGCTTAACCATAGCTTGCGAAATTTGGTTAACAGCATAGCATATATCGGGTCGTGTATTGACCAGATACATAAGCGACCCCACCAACTGTCGATAAACAGTGGCATCCACTACCTCCGCTGAAGTAGCATCCTCCTTCCTCCAACCTTCAGGAAGAGGAGTATCAACAGGCTTGCAGCCATGCATGTTGAACTTCTCCAGTATCTCCCGGGCATACTTACCCTGAGAAACAAACAGTCCACCACTGCGCTGCCAGATTTCCAATCCCAGGAAATAATGAAGGAGGCCCAAGTCCTTCATCTCAAACTCTCTTACAAGATCCTCCTTGCATGAAAGTATCAACAGCTCATCACCTGTCAAAATCAAATCATCTACATAAAGTACAATGATCAGCAACTTACCCTCCACCACAATCTGGTATAGGTTAGGATCCGCCTCACTCTTGGAGAATCCAAGTCTGGTGAAATAACTGTCTATCCGTGTGTACCAAGCACGAGGTGCTTGTTTCAACCCATACAGCGCTCTCTTGAGCCTGCACACATGCGACTCGCTGCTGAAGATCTAGAAACCTTCGGGCTGCTCTATGTACACCTCCTCCTCAATGACTCCGTTGAGGAACGCAGTCTTCACATCCATCTGATGAATGTGCCACCCCATCTGCGCTGAGAGAGCAAGGATCGTCCGTATGGAAGAGTACCTTGCGGCAGGTGCAAAAGTCTCCTCATAACGATCCCCTCAATCTGCGAAGCCATGGGCAGCAAATCTTGCCTTGTACTTCTCCACACTCCCCGGAGAGCCTTTCTTCACTTTGTAGATCCATCTCGAACCCACCACTGATTTCCCTTCCGGCCTTGGGACAATCTCCCATGCACTGTTTCTGACAATCGAATCATATTCTTCCACCATGGCATCTACCCATGCGGGATCCTCCACAGCTTCCTCGAAAGAGGATGGCTCTACCACGACACATTTTCTCATAAGAGCCATGTATCCAGTGTACCGGTCCAGTGACTGTCTCTGTCTACGTTGTGCTGTAGGTGGTCCTACAACCTTCTCTGCATCTCGAGCCAGTCGCTCAGCTTCTGTAGTGCGCTTGCGCCCTCTGATGGTTGGCGCTGCATGAGTGATCTCTTCCACTCCATGAACCTCATCTTGTGGCTGATCCACATCCTGAGACTCATCCTTAGGAACTAATAGCTCCTCATATGCATGCAAGTGTGGCTCCCTCTCAAGCGAACACTGCATGGATTTCTCCTCCTGAAATTTGATATCTCGTCGCACAACAGTCTTGCGACTGTCTAGGAAATACACACGATAGTTGTGGGGCGTATCAGTGTACCCCACAAATATCCCAACCTCTGCGGTCGGATCCAGCTTCTTTCTGGCATCCTTCGTCACATGCATGTAGACAGGTGAACCAAAAATCCTCAAATGGGAAATGTCAGGCCTCTTACCAGAAAATGCCTCCTCCGGTGTACTCATGCCAAGTATCTTGTGAGGACAACGGTTAACATACACATGCAACATCGCACATGCGGCACCCACGATGCGTTACATTCTTAACTCAGCAACCTTTGATACTGCTGTGGTTTCCTGTGTGATAGGCTCTCTCAGCCGCAGCATCCCTACCAACAGCTACAACATCTGGTCAATGAGAGATGAATTCACCACCATTGTTGCTCCTAAGAGCCTTCACATGCTTCCCCGATTCCTTCTCAACCAGTGCCTTGAACTCATAGAACTTTGAATATGTCTGACTCTTCTTCTGCATGAAGAAGATCCAACACTTCCGAGAGAAATCATCAACAAAGATCACATACTACTTGTGCTTTGCTGTCGAAGCTACTGAGAAAGGTCCACACACGTCTGTGTGGATTCTCTCAAGGATCATCGTGGCGCGACTATCCTTCTTGTGAAAGGTGGCTTTCACAAATTTTCCAAAGGTACACCCCTTGCACTGATCTGACTGCGCAAGAGTGCCCTTAGGAAGCCCAGTAGAAATCTGCTGCAGTATCTTCAAAGCTCCATGGTGAAGGTGGCCCAATCTCCGGTGCCACAGCTCGCCATCATCTCGGCTCACCACTCCTTCAGCCTTGCAGGCCATTGCTGCACCGCCATCTACATGCAATTGATAAAGGTTCTTGACTCGAACCCCTATATTCTGGGTTTCTCCAGTTGTCTTACTGCGCAGGAAAGCCTTTCCTTCGCTGAAGACAACATCGTACCCCTTGTCTTCTAACATCGCCACAAAGATCAGATTCTTCTTCAATCCTGGAACATGCATCACATCCTTCAATACGAAGGGTTTACCAGACTCCCTCTCAAAGGAAATGGTACCGATACCGGTCGCACTGTATCTACCATCATCGCCCATCTCGATGTGCACTCCAAGATCTTTTTCCTCCAGATCTGAAAACAGATCCCGATCTCCTATCATGTGAAATGACGCACCACTATCCAAGAACCATACTGATCCCATCACACTTGAGACCAAGCATGCAATCAGTGAAAAATCCAGTTCAAACTGGGAGGCCAATGCCTCTCCCGTTGCAGATCCAGCAGCCTTCTTATTTTTCTTCTTCTGCGGACAATTTGTGGCATAGTGTCCATGCTGGTGATAGTGAAAACACTTCACCTTGGACATGTCTTGCTTCTTGCCTTTCACACCAGACTGAGAAGCTTTCTTGCTCTTCCCCTTCTTTGCTTTGGCAGCCAAAGCGCAATTTTCTTCATCAGATACCTTTGATGAAGATCCGTCCCTGGTAGTCCGCCTTATCTCCTCTTGCATGAGATCCACCCAAAGTCGCTCCCATCCCGGCAACTTCTCCCGACCATTGACAGAGTCCTGATAGGAATGCCAACTCTTCGGAAGACCAAGGAGAGCCAGGTCCACCAAGTCCTCTTCATCGACAGTCACCCCCACACTTCCTAGCTCATCCCTGCATTGGGTGAACTTCATGAGGTACTTCGGTATGCTATCGCCTTTCTCCATCTTAATGTTTCTGAGTTTATCCTTGTGAACCAACTTCCTCTGGTCACTATTTCTTTGGAATAAATCTGTCAATACTTTCCACATCAAGTATGGAGAGGTTTTTCCATGCAGGCCAGATACAATGTGATCCTTCACGCCCTCGAATAGAATCCTTCGACATTTCGCCATCTTCTTTTTCCAAGCCTCAACTTGAGCAGCATCAGTAGGCTTTGGGACCTCAGCATATATGAACTCCTTCAGCCCGTTATCATCTAATACCGCCTCCATTCTGTCCTTCCATGCAACATAATTCGAAATTCCCTCAAGGGCATATTCCAGTCGCAATCTGTTGAAAGAAATTTCAACTCCGGCACCAAGAAAACAAATTGCTGCAAAATTCGAATTCCACCAGCTCAAACTCAACCGCTTCTGGATCTGTGAGAACAAAGTATTTCTAGCACAGAGATCGACTGTAGGGGCGTTTACTGTATATATCACCTTTCAAAGGAAAGGATGGATCCAAAGGCTACTTGGCCCGCTTACAGACTCTGTCTACTGAAATAAATTGTAATAACTGTAATAGATCCGATGATCAATCTCGCTCCGATACCATGTAGAAATTTGAATAATAGCTGAATTATTCACCTAGATTATCCTGATTACACACTATTTAAGCTTCATGCATAATACATAACCTCTTCTACAATTGATCATCAATATGCGAAAATAGAAAGCAGTCGCATGCGCTCATTAAAACATAATCAAGCACACATATCAACACAAGATGTAATGGGGAAAGCAATAGCTGAAAACCCCCAACTATCTGTATATTATAATGATAGAGAACATGTAACAATACATAGCACAATACTCCTCACAAGTACTCAGTACTATCTCCAAAAGTTACACACAAACTAACTGAGATTTGAACAAGTCATGGGTTCAAATCTTCTCCACAAGTCTGCCTGCCTCTACTGCGCAATCCAAGTGAGTAATGAATGAGATCCAAGTTCGAATCCCACTAGCTCCAACTGCGCAATCCTCATTGGCAATCTCCATCAATGTGTGTGTAAATATCATGCACAGCCAATAGTCACAACTGATAGCAAACTCACCCTTTCACCCACCTCTAACACTCGTCTCCACTGAACTGTACATGCATTGCAGTTAACTGATGTGTTCTTTAGTTGAATTATGAGTTAATAATTAGTGAATTAATTAATAATTAATTCACACCACTCATCACTAGTGTATTTTTCAGTTAGACTAAATACAACTAGTTCAACTAAGTTAAAACGAACACAACTCCACCAACTGTCTCATCAACTCCACCAAACTCTGCCACATGAGTTCTAACTGAAGTCAACCATGCAATAGCTCAACTAACCCTTAGGAAAAGCGTATTTCCTTCTGTCAGCTGCATGTGCCACATCCAAGCATCAAACTAAAGTGCTCCAAGAGGAAAAGATAATGTTTATAGTCTAAATATTATTAAGGGTTAATAATATTTGACTGTTCTATTTTTAGCCTGGCAGTCTAAAAATAGAAACCGCCCAATGTATAAAAATAGAGGTCCATCTATTTTTACCAACTTGAAAAATCATCCATAAATAGCATCCTGCAACTCATAGACCATGATCCATATTTCTAAAAATATACATAGTCTAAAAATAGACTTTGCGCCAAAAATAGCTTGCGGGCCCACTTAGTGAAGGCGACTTCATTTCCCTAAGATCCATCATCTTGTTGCATTTTCAACAGGAGGAGCATCTCTCAAAGCCTTGATAAAGAATGAAATAGGCTGCTCTTGTCCCTGTGGGTTTTTCTGTAATAGGAGAACAGCTATTGTATGTTCTGATGAAAATGAAAAAATATAAAAATCCTTTGAAAAATCAGGACTTATTAGAACTGGTGTTTTGTTTAACGCTTGTTTCACCAGCTCAAAGGACTTGTTTGCTTCCAAGGTCCACTTAACCCCTTGCTCCTTCTTCAACATGTT
Organism: Pinus albicaulis; assembly: GCA_034641835.2. Classification (NCBI taxonomy): domain Eukaryota; kingdom Viridiplantae; phylum Streptophyta; class Pinopsida; order Pinales; family Pinaceae; genus Pinus; species Pinus albicaulis. Next base: position 349,182,205 of record CM076582.1, read on the forward strand.
TGTAATGTTTCTAAGGAGCTCAACCAAGTTGGGTCTGAACCTTCTCAAGAAATTAATCTTTCCAATGAAAGATAGGAGTTCCTTGATATTTCGAGGATGAGAGATTTGCAATATGGCCTCAATCCTCTTTGGGTCTATATTAATACCCTCTTATGAAATGATGTGCCCAAGAATTTTACCTTCTTGGAGACCAAACAGTGTTTTCTTTGGGTTCAAGGATATGCCAAAATTCCTGCATGTCTCGAAGACTATTCTCAAATGTTCTAAGTGCTCTTCATCTATCTTTGAAAAAATCGTGAAATCATCAAGGTATATAATGATGGAGAAGCCCAATTCCTCCGAGAAAGCAATGTCCATGGCTCTTTGGAATGTTGCACCAGCATTCATTAGACCAAAGGGAATTTTTACATACATGAAAGTGCCCCAAGGTGTAGTAAACGCTGTCTTTAATTGATCATCAGGATGAACTAAAATCTGATTGTATCCTGAGTAGCCATCAAGCAAAGAAGTTCTTTTAGAACCAACTACCCTTTCCCTTGTGAAATATGGGTCCGTGAGACCAAGAACAAGATCTTCAATGTATGTTTTCTCTTTTCAATAAACTCTGTAAGTTCATATGTGCCTAATCTTCTCGTTTTCTTTTCAATCGTACACCGTATTGTACACCATTCGTAATATCTGTTGGGGACAATAATACCAAATTTCTTCACATTTTCTTGATTTTCCCTCAACTGCAAAGGTAACCGAAGTCAGGTTAATTTTTTGGTGCGCATTTCTTGTTTTGAATGGCTTTTTGTTTTCCTTGAGAGGAATTTTGTGTTGAATTATTTTAGTATCATAGGATTTTAGATTTTCATAACTCCATGCAAAAACATCAGAAAATTCTTTAAATAACTCTATGTATTTGAGTTTAATGTGAGCTTGTAAAGTATTAGATAGTTTTATCATCATTGGTTTCAATTCACTGCCTATAATACACTCTTAAAATTTAGTCTCTACAGGTTCCAGTTTTGGCTTCTTGGCCACATCGTTGAAATAAAACAACTCTTCTAAAGGGGCCAAAACCTTTGGCAAACTTTGATCTTTAGACTGTAGAGTTTCTAAGTATTCTGTTTCTAACTCTACAATCATCTCTGTCATGTTTTCAATTTTACTAGATAACAAGTTTACATTAGCAACCTCAGGAGACTTTTGTTCTTCATCAAGAAATTTTTTTTCACTAGGGCAGTTTGTTTTATAATCTAAATCCAAACTTGGTAGTTCAAATTCATTTATGAACTGCATGAAGTCTTCTATTTGTTTGTCTCCGTCAAACACTTGCCAATACTTCTCGTTATCAGGAACAGCTGGTTTGAATTTAATTTGATTTGTACATTATTTGGTTTCATATGGCGTTAAACAGGTTCTAGCAGCAAAAGCTAAGCTATGGGCCATGATATTCCTTTTTCTTGGGACAAAAATCAATTGGGATTCCTCAAAAGTTTTCAATAAATCCACAACATCGTTTCTATAGGCTCTAATTCTAGGGTGATTAGCATTATATTCCCCATTTACTTGCCTAATGATTAACTCTGAATCTCCATGCACTATAATTCTCTTGGCTCCTAATTTTTTCAAAAAATGTAAGCCTAAAAGAAGGGATTCATATTATGCTATGTTATTTGAACACTGAAAGTTTAATCTATAGGAATGGCCTTCTGTGTGGTTATTTTCAGTGTTACGTATCCAGACACCTGCACCAGCATTGGTCCTAGTGCAAGGCCCGTCAAAGTTTATACTCCACAGAGGATTAGTTTTAGGTTCATATTGGTTACTATCCTCTTTAACAAGTGTTCTATTGGTTTGTTCTTGAAAGTCAACACTCTGTTGAACTTGTTTTAATTCCTCATATTTTTTACTGTGTTGAGGACTGTTTTCTTGACTGTCAAGGTTTAAAAGCAATGGATGCATGATTTGTAGCTCAAGACCCGTGTGTGGTTTGCTAAATTTCTCAAATGTAGCAAATTATTTAGACACTTCTGTGTTGCCTTTATCCTCCTCTCTATCGACCATTAATTCAGTCAAAGTGACTTGCTCACTGAATGTTTCATCGTTGAAAAAGATAAATGAATCGAGGCCTGTATTTACAGAATACAGAGGAGAGTTTTGTGGTCTGTCTTGGCTAGTAACCATGTACTGCATATGGGACTCCCTGTAAAGTCTTCTTGTCTGATTGAAAACACAGATGGTCAAATATGTCATTTCCATCTGCATAGTTCCTTGTAACTTAGCTCCCCAAGACCTAGATAACAACATACCATAATTTGGGGGCACATAAGCCACAACAATATCCATGAATAAACATTTGGCTGGGATTTGTGCTAAGTTAAGACAGAGGTCTTTGATTAATCCTAAACATTTTACTCTGCTTGGGTCAAAGGAGTAAAGGTCTTTGTAAGGTTGAGTGATCTCAAGGCCTAGGCTCTCCATTACAGCTTTGGGCATTAAATTGTGAGAGGCCCCAGAATCATGCATAGCATTATGCATAATCTTGTCATGAATATTTAAACTTACATAAAAAGGAGGAACAGGTCCCTCTTGATATCTACCTTCAATATTAGGACCAAAAATGAGTTATGGCTGGTCATCGTTAAGATTGACAGTGTCATTATTATCTTCTATGTTAAAAGCCTTCAAAATTTGAGATCTATATACATTCTGGGAAGCTAACTCAGTAAGAGGAACAAAGATTTTAATTCTGGAAATTTCCTGCTCCAAGCTAAAAGAAATTTGATTCTTTGAAGTGCTTGTTTCAGCCTTATTAACTGCCATTCTATTAGCAAAATCAGTTTGTTGATTTTATCTATTTACATTTGTTAGAATTGTTTTAAGAGGAGTATTAGCTGAGGTGCTAACACTACTAAGGTCTGCACTCTGTTTTTGACCGTTTTGAGTGCCTTTATCTTTAATTTTATCAGAATTCACAGCCACTGTTTTGTCCTTTTGTTTTACAATTTTGGGTTTATTTACAGTGCTATTTTGTGAATATTTGTCAGAGGTTTTAGTCTTGGTAGTTTCCTGATTTCTTTTTCTTCTAAGCTCATACTCTTTTTGAGACTCTATGATGACATTTTCCATGTCTTGATAATAACTTTCATCATCATCTCTTTTATCATCATAGGGTGTGTATGGACCTTGTCTTCTATCATAATGAACTTCAAAGTCATCATTATCTACTCCCAGCATGTTGATATCATCTTCCTCTATTTTCTCACTTGTTTCTTCAACCTCGCTTACATAGTTTTGATGAAATGGAGGAGTGATATGTTGATCATCCTCCCTTGGTCTGTTTTGAGGCTGGTTTCTCCTAAAATTATGATTCTGGTTCTGATTTCTGTTTTGAGGAGTAGTTTGGTTTTGACTAGCTTGTGCTCTCTCAAGTATGCTCAGTTTCTTCATCATCTCTTCCATTATTCTTTCCATCTTTGAGCTAGATGTGGAAGGTGTGGATTCCTCTCTAAAAGATACTATCTTCTCATTCTTCATTCTTGCTCTTTTCTCCATTACGTTAACTTCCACAAAGAGAGCTCCTTTTTGCATATCTTCAAGATTTAAAGGATCTTTTTCTCTCAGCTGATAGGCCATTTTAGGGTCAAACCCTTCAGGAAACTTGTTTAAAGCTGATCCTTGTGGAGGTTTTAGGTCTGGGGGAAGTGCATTATACACAATATTAAATCTAGTGCAGTAAGATTGTACACTTTCCCCAATGTTTCTATGGAGATCCTTGTAATAAGAAAGTATTTGAAGAGGGTTTTTCCTTACTTCCCATTTGTTTAAGAATGACTGATGGAAGGATTGGAGATCATTTATACTATGAGGGGCTAAGCCTTTGAACCATTTTCTTACTTCTCCCCCTAAACTCTGAGCAAATAATCTAACTTTGACAGTTTCATCATTAATCTCATCTTTGTCAAAGTAGCCATTCATCTTATCCACATGTTGTGAAGCAGTAGTAGCATTACTGGCATCATACAATGGTATTTTGGACTGATAGTCCTGTGGAAGATTGACTAAGGGTAAAGGAAGGACTAAGGGAGCATACCATGCTACCATGATATGTGGTGGGGGTGGATTTACAAGAGGTGGATTAACAAGGGGGAAAGTGGGCTGGAATGGAGTGCTTTGGATAGTGGATGTATGGGTAGTAGAAGTGGATGGACCAGGAATAGATTGCTGAGCTGATCTTGGATGAGCGACACTTAAATTGTGAAGGAAATGTAAATCAGGTGGTGTTGTTTCTCTACTACCAGGATGTTCACTTGTGTCCGGGGATGAAAGTGAAGACTTTGAATCTAGCTTATCTAAATCATAAAGTGACCTAGTTCTAAATGGATTTCTTAAGTCAAATTGTGATTGTTGTAGAGCTGCAAGGTTTTCAGGAACTGAATTAGCTCTCAAGGGTGATCTGAAAACAGTTGAAGACTTCATATTAGGAGACTTCCTAAGGATACTTTCAGGGTTATCAACTATCTCAGGTGGGTATGGGTCAGGGTAGGCTCTAGTATGAATCTTTCTAGGAGCCACTATCCTGTGTTTTTCAGACCTAAATAAACAAGAAAAGTTTAACCAGGCATGACAGTCTTTAAGAGGTTAACTGATCTTTTAAACAAGAAAAAATTAATCCTAAAGCCTTCTAGCTGAGTTTATATGATGTTATGATGATTACGGGTCTTCCCAGTGGAGTCTTAAGGTTTGTATAGGATTGTGGAGTCGCCAAGTGGAAGTTTTTAGCTCTTTTGGAGGTAAAAGGTTTTATGGTCCACCACCATGTTTATTTAATACCAATCTGAAATATTTTTGGGTTTTTTCTGAGTTTTTTTAGTCCTATGGGTTCTAAGAGTGTCCTAAATCTGTTTCAAAACTTAGCTACGGTTATGAGACAAAGACAGTCTACTCTTATGGCTAAGATAGCTGATCCTTCAAGGTTTGATAAGCTCTTATGAGAATCCTAGGGTTTCCTTACTTTGTCATTGATTCAAATAAGTTTCACCATGATTACTGTTTGCTTGGTAGTGCTTGAAGAGGGCTTATTTTACTCACTACACAATGTTCTTGAATCAAGGGATTCCTGAGGTCTTAAAAGTATGTAGGATGAAGTTTGCTCAGAAAATTCCCCACCAGAGTCGCCAGAAATGTTATTTGCTAGTGGCTCAACTGGCTAATATGCCAAATTTTCTTAAATCAGGGGTTTTTCCGGTGTCCTAAGGTGTACTTAGACTGTTACCAACTCAGAAATCCCAAGCGGAGTCGCCAGAAATTTTAGCTCCCCATAATTCTAGTAGATTGGTGAGACCAAAACTGCGGAGAGAACACTTGAACCACTTTGGGATTCTAGGATCTAGCCCTTCTGAATTCAGAGAGGGATCTCTCTAATAAGTGCAAAGATTGATTTATCTTTAATGACTTTTGTGTATGATATTAGGCTAGTTATTAGGAGCAAGGGTTTTTGTTTGTTTTGGATGGTTGAGCATGATTATTAGTTGAGTGGAAAGTCCCAAAATGAAAGAGTTTCAAAGGTGTGAAATTATAAGCAATCAGAACAATATTTGGCTGATAAGATAGATATAACGTTGGTTTTTAGTCCATTGGGCTATGGAGTCATAAAAGGGTTTAATTGAGCAACAATTTCAAGAGTGGTCCAAGGGGCAAGTCATCTATATCACAAGATATTTGAGATTAAATGATGGAATGGAAACAATGAAAGTGTTGAAGGGGTGGAAACAGACACTAATTTCAACTAGGATTTAACAGTCTGTCCAAACAAGAAAAGCCTTTAAAGGTAACTATTTAAAACCAACCAAAGGGAAGGGCTCACCATAAACCTCTTTGGGAAAGTTCGTATTAAAGCTAACTAAATAGAAAAACAATCCATTAATCCTCACAATTACTTTTTGAAAGGATGAAAACAAATGAGAGAAACAAAGTGAAACTTAAGATTAGATAAGATACTTTTAAATCTAGTCTGCTTTCAGCATACACTTAGGGAAACTTTTAGAATTTACCTTTGGAGAAATAAGCTAGAAAACAGGGCACAACATCACTTTTATAGTCTCACTTTAATAAAAAAATAATGAAAATAACATCTAAGAACAATTTTTAAAGTAAACAATAGGACGAGGGAACGCCAACATTCCTAACTACTTGAACTGTATTGAATCATTCTTAAATACATGATTTAGAGGAAAACATTGAGATAAAGCTTATCAGTCAGAGAAGGGTACTGTAAACAGTAAATCCTAAATCTATGCTTACTGTTCTTTATCAGAGAATAAATGGACAAAATGGCATACATGAAAGGAAAACAATAACACAGAAAGAAGCACTTCGCCAGTGATATAGACCAGGATCCCAAGAAACAACTTGTATATTGATGTCAAACCAGTTACAATCTTCAAGTCCAATGTTTCAGTTCAGCAATCATCTTCACTTCTCAGCCTAACTTATTTAATCACAACCAGAGCTTCAAGAGCCTTTGAACACTCTATACATGTAGAATTTTCGAGCACAAGTATATTTCAAAGTTCTGCAACCAACCCTTTACAATGAGCTCCTTAAGAAGATTTTATAGGAAAATGAGGAGGTGGAAGAGTTAAAATATCTATGGGTTTAATTAATATAGTTTAATGCTTCTCGGCCCTTTGCGGGGCTCAATAGAGAATTTTATAGATATTTATCTATATTAATTTGATTACATTAAGTTTTAAGCTCGTTGGGGAGCTTTTGTTGACTTTAAGGCTCAGTGTCATCGTTGTAATAACTCTCTGACAATTTAAATTAGTTTCTTCGATTTGGAATAACTGTTTGGCTGCATTGAGATAAATATCCTCTATTCTGGTTATTACTCGACCTCTTTTGAATGCTTTTAGGCTGCAGGTGGCTTTGGTAGCTGAGAGGAATCAATTAGCCTCTTATGTGGCAGTGGAGGTTTTCTCGGTCTGGTAGATATTTTTATTTTGAATTAAATAGGACTAATTAGCTTCTGATCTATGTGTTAGGAATAATTAGGCCTAATTATCTGTCTTTTGTTCTTGAACTGTGTTTAATTTAGTGGATAAGGCTTTTGATTGTCGATCTTAGCCATAATCCATTAAAAATGTGAAAGAAATCTTCAAATCTTCAGTTTTGGCTTCATTTGATCTTCAACACTAATACTCTCTGTTTTAAGTATGATTTGCTGTGTCTTGTTGATGTGCAGGTGTGACAGGGGCTTTATAGAGCTACCAGCATTCATGAGACACCGGAAAACATGACGTTGCAACCCTATGGAACAATCTCTTTGATAAACAAAGGCATGGGGGATCGTCATCCCTTGCCTTTGGTTTTCCTTTAATATGATGGAAAAAACCATTGAAATCTGTAAAATACACAAAAACGCTATAAAATCCTGCGTGGATGTGTAAAACTACTTTAGAGGTTGCGGTTAACAGCATGGCCATTGGATGAGAGCATCTGACGGTGGAGATTGTGCATAGAGGTTAAAAGGAGAGCGGTTGATGAAAAAGCGGTTGAGAATTAAGTCAGATCCGTTGATCCATGTTTGATCAACGGTCGAGATTAGTTGTGAACTAATAATGCGCAGGGGTCACCTTATCAGAAAATGGAAGAAAAACAAAGGAAATGAGTGAAAAATCCTTTGGCGGAGGGAAATGCATTGGAATGGAATTTGGGGTTTCCCGGATAATGGTAGGCCATTAGATTAGATTATCCCAATGAGATCAATGGTTAAGATTGATCTAAGAAATCCTTTGGAGAAGGAGGAGGGCGATAATGTAATGGCTAGATTAAATCTGAGCTGTTGACCTGCAGAGATCAACGGCGAGAAGTGAACACGATGAAATGCTGTGGAAATAGGGGAAAGCAGTTTCGGGTGGAGAAACCAACGGTATCGCACAACAAAAGGGGAGGAAGGTGGTTTTAGCATTTTGGACGTGATATGCGTCAAAGGCCGCCACGTGGCTTTTAAAAACCACCTATATCATGTAGCTCTTGAAGAAGTATTGGTCAGGCTAAAATCTACACGATATGGAGCATCTGCCGTCAGATCTGGGGTCTCAGATCGGATGGTGGAGAGTGAGCGCGATATAGACAAGATGCACGGGTGATAACCGATGGGGCAGGAGAAGGTGGTTTCAATCTGAGCCGTTGGATGAAACAGATCAACGGTGGAGATTGAATCTAGGGTTAAACAAAATAATATATGAGGTGGAGAAAGGGTTAACATGGGCCGTTGATCTGCATATATCAACGGCTAAGAATTCCCCAAACAACATTACAAAGCGGGGTTCATGATTTTAACGAAGGTCGAGGGGTGCAATCTGGACCGTCGGATCTTGACACGTGGATGACCTGGATGTAATCGGGTTCTTTAAGAATGAACGGATCTCCTTGGGTGGCTTTGAGCATTCGACTCACTTCTGACCATCGAGGGCAGTCCTTTGTGAAGTGCTCATCATCACAAATCAAACAAGGATAATTTGGTTTACGTTGAGAACTATCAGTAAAACGAGGTTTTGGAGAATCCTATTTCGAGGTATTGGCTTTAGCCTTACCCTTACCCTTCTTCTTACCTTTGGAAGTGTTATCTGCAGGATTGGCCTGAACAACATTCACTTCTATAGGTGTGCCAAAATTCAAAGTTGACTGAGAAGCTACATTATTGGAAGAAGTAGACTTCTGCTTCCCATAGTTAGATGAAGGAGACTTCTGAGAAGTCTGCGATACAGAACCAATAATACCATCAAAGGATGGAGCTGACGACAGTTTAGAAGTTCCAGGTCTAGGAGCATCAGGAAATGTATCGTACAATGCGCCAGACTGAGAATATACGAGATCAAGGTACTGGGCGTAAGAAATGGCTTGTTCCTAGGTTACACATGCCGCCATAGCAATGTCTTTGGAAATATGATTGACAAAGGAGGTAGTGAACCAATGAGTCAGAAGCTGATCAAGTATCTCAAATTTGATCATGCAATGACGACGTCGCCACTCATGAATATGATCTTAGATATGAATAGCTCGGTCCTGTTTCAATGAAGTGAGGAGATGCGTCCCAGTCTCATAGCGGATCGGTAATTGAAAATTTGTAAGGAATGCCATGGAAAAAGAATTGAAATCTTGAAAAAATCTACGAGATATCTCAGTGTACCACTTTGCAGCAGCACTAGTAAGAGTTCGCTGGAAAAGACGGAGAAGAATAGAATCGTCAACCCAATAATTAGAAGAACACCACAAGTGGTAAGTCATCACATGCTTTTGGGGGTCTTCACCAGGTTTACCCTCAAATTTAGGACAATAACCAGGAATCTTGGTCGGAACTGGGGGCCAATATGGATTATGAAGAATAGGATCATTTGTCAACTTCGACACATCGAGTAATTCCAACGTAGCAAGAAATGGTAACTGAGTATTGAAAGTCATTGGAGGTCGTTGATAAGGACCTGTATGTACATTCCGCCCAGTCGAAGCAGGATTCTGTCCCAAAGGATTCGGATCGTAGTGATTAAAAACATGATAATTTGGTTGATAATGAGATGGAGGACCAGGATATTGAGTCAAAGAAGACCATTGAGGTCCTTAATGAGTAGCATAAGTATTTTTCTACGGAATGTAAGTATGACTTTGAGTATGCTGATACACAGGTTTATTTTGAGGGTAAGGAATCCGAGGTGCGCTATATACTGGTTGATTTTGAGGGTACGGAATTTGGGGTGCATTATATACCAGTTGATAGGTAAATTGAGGGTAATAAGCACCCTGCGGCTGCACAGGTTGACCTTGCGAAGAAGTTTGAGTAGGCTGCTGAGCAAGGAAAATAGGTAAAACCGACTGCGGAAATGAAGGAAGATGCTGGTGGGCAGTCTGCAATGGTTGTTAAGCATGTTGAATTTACTATTGAAATGGTTTTTGAGGGGCACCAGGTTGACCTTGTGGGAAAGGTTGGCCTGATGCTTGCAATGGACCAGGTTGTCCCTGATGACCAGGTTGACCTGGAGAAGGACCAAAGGGTTGTCCTGGTTGCACAATATTTGGGCCACACTGAATGTGCGGCTATGATTGAGGTGTAACAAGTTGTCCCTGTGACGGATAAACTTGCTCCCTAGGACCAAAAGATGATCTGTGTTGATTCAGAGATTTACCCGAGGGACTAGAGGGTTGTACATGTTGGACCAAAGGCTGTCCTTGTAAATGTTGGCCTTGTGGACCGCATGGTTGTCCCTATGGACCAGAAGTAGGGCCCTGCTGAGCTAAATGTTTTCCATGTGAGGGTTATCCTTGTGAGCCAGAGGGTTTCACAGGCAGAGTAGGTCCCAGATGAGTAACTGTCTGATAGGGATCATAAACAACCTGATAAGGATCAATAGGAGGGAAATAGATCAGATTACCATACACATCATAATGGTGCGTATAGATATATATGGGATTACCAAAAACATCATAGTGATGGAATTGAGGATTAACAGGAGCCTGAGACTGCTGAGAACCCTGAGAATTCTACTGTTGAACAACTAACAAATATTCTTCAAAAGTAATACCACCAGGAATCACAGGAGTAGTATAAACTGAACTAGAAGCCACACAAATCGTTGGTTGAACTGGAATAGATGTGACAGTAATTGACGAACCAGGAGTCGAAGGTGATAGCCCCAATGACAGTAGCAGTGAACTCGGAGGAGGATTTACTACACTGGATTTTGCAATGGAAGTAACACTAGACATAATCTGACTAAGAGATCTATATCCAAGTCGAAATGAGACTGATGGTGGTGAAGATTGGGTGGAGGCACGAGAGAGATCTTCGGGAAAGAGTTGATATTCTGCTATGGAAATAGGCATTCCTTCATTTCAAATAGAACTGGAGGAATCCATATCTTAGTCCAAGGTAAGATCTTCGAAAATACTACGGGGACTAGGAGGTATCACAGTAGCAACAAAAGTCAATCCAGACGTAAGAGGAGGAAATTCCCCTTCTTCCCCAAAATTGGACCAAGCACTTGAAGGAGGCCAATTGAGTTCGACTGGCTCATCAAATGGAGACCGAGTAGCAAGGGGTTGGATAGATGGAAGAATAGGCTGCGAGAACTCGACAGATCTAGTGGATGAGGGGTTTCGAAAGAAGCATCTGAAAAAGAACCACCACTAGGAGGCAGTAAGGATGATGAAACTGGATGTTCTGCCACTTTGACTATAAATAAGTATAGGAAGGAAAAGAGATAACAATTCGAAGGTACCAAAATCAAGAACCAAGGAAATCAATCAAACCAAGTAACAAACTTTTAATGAGCGTGTAATCGTAGGTGATTAATTTTATAACGCTGAAACCAAAATTCATTGTTTCATGTTTTAAGAGTCAAGAAACAGGAAAAATATGGCTCTAGTCATTTTCAATTTGAAATGAGCGTGAAGGGACAAGTGCTCGAAGATCTCTTCTCCTATTTAAAGAGTCACGAAAATATTGAAATGACTTCTCAACAATTCTAAGCAAGAGGGTGTACCAGGTTTCCGTGAAATGCCATATACACCTTGGTGATCAAATGAAATAGAAATGACCAAGGACTTGACGTACGTGCAGGTAATCTCCTTGAATGCTGTGTTCGGTGTATCACGGTTACAAGGCGGCAGACTCGGCTTCCTATGGATAAAAGGATTGCAACCTAGAGGGGTCTCCCTTTATATATGGGACAGTACGGAGAGCACAAGTCTGTACTAGCGTTTTCTGAAGCCAGAAGTCGAGTGACAGCTAATAGGTTTTAAGACGCTGAAACACGTCTCTAGCCTAGACTAGTAGAAATGTTTCGTTAGGTTCCAATGTTGCCTTAGGTTCATTGAGTAAATTTTAAATTTAATCTTGAATTATGTTTCAATTTTCAGGTCCTATCGAATGTGGAGCTCAACTTCCTAGATGAAAATTATATGCAAATGAACATCATTTCAATTCGATGAATGCTAGTTATAAGAAGGATACAAATATTTCAAACAAGCAAACAAGGAAAACATGCAAAGAAACTTCTAATGCCCTTAATGAAATCAATCGAAAACGTAATTCCTTCCTAGATTGACAAATGCTAGTTATGTAAAGGAACGTTTCAGTTTTGATGCAACAAAAGAATGCAAATATATTTTTTTATTTTTTGGACTTTCAATGAAATGAAGCACACATTGTACTAATTCAATGGAAAAAAAAATAAACACTAGTTTTATTTTTGTGAATGTAAGGTTTTGAAAGTGAATGACTCAGCCAAAGCAAAAAAAACACACAAACATACAAGCTAATGGAGCAAACTTTCAAATGAGAAAGAGAGTTTCCCAAAGCGACCCAAACAAGAAAAGTAATTGATGCTCAAAGTATTGAAGAAGAAGGGCTAATTGAAAAAATGAAAAGACTGTTTAAATAGAAAAACAAAAGGATCAAGAAAAATTAGTCTAAAAACTCGAAACAAGATAGATAACAATCAAAGAGACTTGTTCTTGAACAGAAGGCTCGGTGTGCAAGAACACCTAGAAAACCTAAGGTCTTAACTGACACTGATAGGAAAATGGACAAACAACTGAGGGAAACAAGTCTACAATATTCAACACAGTCTACAAAATCTTAAATACACTCAGACATAACCTAGAAGAAAGAACGAATGACCAAAATACGCATTATGGAGGTCAAACCAAAACCTACAGGGGTTGGCACGACTCTAAGGCTATAATCCACACCATACAGAGGTTGGCGCGAGTGCTAAAAGAGAAACCTGTGCTAATTGGCATGACTGTCCAAAAAAAAAATGCGCCAAGCTAGATACCTATGGGGAAAAGAGGAAAAAACCTAACATAATGAGCAGAGGTCAACCTTGACTCTCTGGAGCTGAACAGAGGATGGAAACTCAAAAAACAAACCAGAAAAAGATTGATAACTAAACCAATAATTGAAACTGAACCAAAAAACTCGCACTGGTCCCCAATGGAGTCGCCATTTTGTTATGAAGGCAAATCCTCTCTACAGACAGAGATGATCCCTCTAGCCCTAGGGTGGGTCTAGTAACAAAAGGACATGCTAAAGTGTTGCTTCCTAGTTAATGAATGCAAGAGAGTCATGGTATATTGACCTACCTTGAATCCAACGCTGTCGATGTTGTAGAAAGAGAAGTGGCCTCTCGCTTCTACCTTGGAAAATCATGATCCATTCTTTGTCACGGTCAGATACCTGTACATAGGACAAAGAAAAAGAATAACATATGACATAATAGTTTCACTCACAACTTTTATCCAGTCAAAGAGGGCTAAACATATCACATCAAATAAACATCATAACACAATAGTGGAACCAAACAATAGTCATGTATATTAATGAGTAGAAGAGTACAACCGATGCTTTGACTTCACAGTCTCCTCCAGTGGCGTTCAGAAGAAGCATGTCTCAACAGTTGAAAAGGGAATTCAGAATCAAGGTCTCTCAGAAGTCATCGACTTGAGCTCTCTCAACACAATATTTCTTACTTTATCTTCTCTAGTAGCTTAGCTATAGTATAATTCTCCTAGTTCAGCTATTCAACCGTTCAGCTAGCTTCTACTAAAATAGATATTTTCTTATATAGAGGAGAGAGAGGAGGTTGGGATCCCTACAAAGGTGGGAGGGAGTCCTATCCTTTAGGAGAGTTCTGTTAGCCATCAATAATTTTTTGTCATGGAAAATGATGGCTAAAACAGGTCTTGAGCCTTCAAGATATTATTTTCATAGAAAATTTCTCATTCTTGAAGCCTTCTGATGCTTCCTAAACTCAAAAAGTGATTTTCACTACTTTTTCATTGAAAAATCCACCAAGAAACCATGCTGATATCCAAAGAGACTGTTTTTTAGGCCATTTTCCATCATTTTCTAAACCTGTGTCAATCATTGTTTGCCCTTATTTATCCTTCATTTTTGTTAGCCCCCTATAAATTTTTGACAAGCAAATAAGGGGCTAAGATGTTTCTGAGCCTTCAAGGAATGCATTTCCCCGAAAAACACATCATCCTTGAAGCCTCCTTGTGCCTTATGTCCTCTGATAAATTCCCCTCTGTTGATTCCCATCATAAAGCCTCTCTGTTTGTGAAGAGATGCCCAAAGGCCCCCTTTTCCCTCTTATTTCATTCCCCTAAGCCTTTGTTTCTATCCCCTTTGTCTCCCCTTATTTTTCCCCACTTGCCTTTCATTTCCCCTCAAAATCCCCTTTAAATTCTTTCCCCTACCCTTTGTAGGCCATCTTCCCCTTTTTTCCCTTATTACTTCCCTTCCTAACCTTCAGATCACTTTAAAGGGACAAATACCCCCTTTCCTATCTTACTACAGGCCTTGGACCCCTCTTCCCCTCTTTTCCGACTTCAATCGCGTTATAAACCATTTTAATACAAAATATGCGTTTATAGCCTTCCCCCTTGCATACCCCGCTTGTTTGTTATAAACTTTATTATAAAGTTTATATCACATTATATAACCGCCGCCTATCGCAAGTCGCGCATCGCAGTTTCGTTCGCTTGTTCATTGGATCCATCGCAAATATTGGCGATGCGACCCTCTTCCCGATCGCATAATGCTAAAAGTATCGCATTTTCTGTCAAATTCGATATATGAAATATTTGCGATGCAATCCGATCGCGTCGCAAATCCTCCACCGTTGATTCCCGTGCGAACCCAACCGTCATCGCATTCCCAACCGTTTCCCCTTCCTCGATCGCAATCGCAAATTATAAGTATGTGATCCCCCCTCGTCCATCGCGACTGCGATTCCCCGCCTAAACCTTGGCCAACCGTTGGGTTTAAGATCCAACGGCTCGAAGCAAATCACCACCCTCCTACGGCTGGGTTCCTCCTCATCGCATGTCACTGCCTTCCCTTCGCATTCCTTTGCATTTTGTCACCATTTTTTGGTGAAAGCCTCCATTCCGTCGCCGCGCTATCATATTTTTTGCCCTCCGCTCCACCAGTCTTCCATTGCATTGATTGTCTACACATAGTCGGGAGTTTTTGAAAAGTACAAGAGTTGAAACGCCACCATAATTACGTAGTATGGATGCAGCAGTAAGTTTCCCACTGTCAGAGGCAAAGAATTTAATGAAGGGCAGGTGTCCACACCAGCAGAATGTCTTCATCCGAAGAAGGAAGGATTTCCCCTACTGCTTGATTATATGCCGTGCTCCAGAGGAGATCTCCGCTCAGAACGCAGTCCAAGGAGATCAGAGCATTTGCTGCTCAAGTACGGCGGACCATTCCATTTTTCATTACCATTTTGTTTATTCACCAAAGGTACTACACGGTGTCCCCGAAACATCTTAGGGAGCAAATGAAACTGTGAACCCTTCCGCCCAGCAAGAGTGCCAAAAATTAAGGCTCTCGAGTTCCAAAACGAGTGGGCTTCGGCCTTTCAGCTTCTTTCTTGAATTTAATGTTATATCACCATAGCTACCTACTTCCTGCTCTTTTTCAGCTATAAAAACTATGAGGAAGTTGTTGTAAAGGTGGTTGATGAGTTATCAGAGAAATGTAAGAAGTTCCTTTTGAGATAAGAACTCTGTGTATAATTGTAAGGTAGGCCGAGTGAGATGTATTCAGATTATGTGACCAAATTATTGGCTATGTTGTACAGTTGGTGTTGATATTTAATATAATGAGCACATTCCTTTGGATCCTGATCTAAAGCTGCGGTGATGTTTTTCTATCTCTGTGTTTATTTCATTTCATTTCAGTTCTTCTGGTTTGCATCAGAAATTTGGCGTAAGATTCACCCATGTTAGGTGCCTTATGTTGCTGCTCTCCCAACCCTATATTTTTTCTACTTATATGTGTATCTGAATATTGATTTCAATGGATTTAACCAGTGTAGTGGATGTTATTGCCTGCTCTCTGATGTATAAATTAAGGAAATCCATGTTTAGATGTTCTTGTTGGGATTTGATCGAATGTGTTGAGAACACTGGGAGGTCTAGAGCTTTGTCCCTGCCTCACTAGGATCTTTCCATTCCATTAAGCCTTTCTAAGATCCCTCGTGCTGCCCCTGATTGTGTCCAAGTAGGTTTGGAGTTAAATGACCTCCGACCTGATCTATAGACATAATTAGATGGTTCTCCTTCTTTCATCTTTATCACTTTAGGATCCAAGGCTTTAGATGACTAGCCCAACTGAAAGCTTGCATGTTGAATAGCAAGTAAATCCTTTCTTGACTCCATTTCCTAATGGACTTGGTATTTCCTGGACTATTTCTCCTCTGTCTATATCCTTTGTTGCGCGGTCTTGTCTTATGACGAACCCTTCCTTCCTGATTCTCAACAACCAAACTCTAAATCAAACAAACAAACCCTGTGCCTATAACTATCCTAATATCTTAAACTTGAGCTTCAAAGCCATATGCCTTGACTATTATAGAGAGATCCCTCTCTGGAACTAGGAGGGCTAGATCCTAAGGTCCGAAAGTGGTTCTATGTTGTCTCATCTTTTGGTATTGCCAATCTTGCCAAAACATGGGAACCCCAACATAATGGCGACTCCGCTGGGGAATTCTAAGCATTTTTCATTCCATATCACAAGGACCTTAGAAACCCTTCAATCTCTGGTTATATTGGCTTTCAATTGCTGATGGTGGACAGCATCCTGCTTCAAACATTCATATACATCCACCTGGCGACTCCACATTCCCTATGATCCAAAGACCAAATGACTCCACTAGTAGAAGACTCTGAACTAGTTGAGAAGAAGCAGTAGCCTTCTTTGCATAAATATAGATCCAAACATGGACAGAGATACAAATTATGATGCTTTGTATGATAAATTATGTGAAATAACCGAAATGTTTGGTAAAGTGCTGGAAACGCATATGGCTAATATGAATGCAAATGATGATTATTCAGAACAGCCTATGCCTTCTCCAGAACAAGAACAAACTCAAGACCTAGACAATGAGCACGACACATATGATACTCAAGAATCTGTAGAAGATGAGGAGGAAGGTAATCAGGAATTGCCTGATTTCTTACCTATGCCTTGTGTTACGCTGATCAAATAATATTAGGACCTTTTAGCAAAGGCTGATAGGGAAAGTTGCCTTGAAGAAACACGAGACCACATAAAAGAGGTAGAGCCTGATGTGGAAGAAGAGGCTCAAAGAAACATCCAGCCTCCAAATCAGCTTACACAAGAGAAAGAAGACTGTTATTTTTCTGTCCGTAATGAGAGGGAAGCTCCTTTTTTGACAAAAGAGGAGATTGATCAAATATTAAACCAGCAGTCCACCCCAGAAATCTTCTATAGGACACACTCTCTTTCTCACTCATCTTATGAGTTTGATGATTCAGTTTCAGAAAACTCCTCTGTGGATCGGAATGAAGAAAGACCTGCTGAAAGTCCGATAGGTTTGAAGGGTGATATTACTTACAGTTATGATTTTCCTTTTCATGATCTGTTTGAGGGTGAGTGCTTTCAAAGAGAAGCTGAGCTTGCAGGACCATCATCCTTAGATTCATGGGAAGAAAATCAGAGCCAGCAATTTCAGAGAGGTAATGAAACCAGTCAGCCTATCTATGACACTGATGAGGAGAGCTGCGACAATATATCAGCAGATGAAGATTCTTTGAATCTTCATTCTGCTCTACCACAGATCATCAGTAAGGTCGGAAACCAGCAGTCTTTCCTTTCAGAAGATGAGGAGGAAAGCAAAGAAGAGGTTTTTGAGCGGGTTGAAAGGAAAGAGCCTTCTCTTAAAAAAGAGGAAGCAAAAGGGTACACCCCTGCTCAAGAATACATGAATCTTTTCATAGAGCTCAGCACACCGGATCATAATATGTTAGAGCTCCAGGAGGACACAACTGCAGTCTATGATAAGTCCTCCAGTTCAGAAAATGAAGAAGATGAAGGAGATTCTCTTTCTCGGGAGAGTCTCATTCTTGATCCAGTGGAAGAAGAAGAGATCCTGGTTGAAGCCTGCCTGCCAGATACTCATAGCCAGGTATCTTTTCATGATCCTTATGCACATTTCCTGCATACATTTGAAGAAGGATCAAAGGTCTTCTTGAGCAGCATGTTGCAAACAGAAGGAAATTTTTTCAAAGCTGCTGTTATTGAACAAAAAGAGTGGGAGCTGCCCTGCCTATCCAGCATGCTCAAGGAGTTGAGCAAGAAGGACAAACCATGGGATCACTTGATGGACTGGTTACATTGGAAGACAGTGTTTGTAAGCTAGTCTTGTAAATATGTCAAGTTAGAATAGGGTAGGTAGGAAAAGCTCAATAAAGCTCAGTCTATGAGCAGGTAGTTAGTTGTTTCATTTTCTGTCTTAGAATGTAGAGGAGAAACCTGCTAGATAATCTAATCCTAGCAGGTGGTAGTGTAGGTAGCGAAACGTTGTGGGACCAACTATTTAATATGGTCTCATGGAGTAATAAGGGTAGATTTAGAATAGGTTTATTTTCTGTTTGTAAAATAAAATGATGTAAAGGGTCTGCTAGCTCAAATGCACCCTAAAGAAGAAAAATGCTAGGATTGTAGTGCGGGTAGGAAGTTTGATTGGGGAAAATGTTTCTGCTAATGTAACATATTCACATTGTGGCAGCTGATCAGAGAAAGAGATGTGCCAAGCAACAGGCAACTGGCCTACACCAAAGATTTATTTTCTGAATTCTTGACTCCTTCAAGAAGAAGCCATCCCCATGTGGAGCCACTGTTAGCCCCCTATAAATTTTTGACAAGCAAATAAGGGGCTAAGATGTTTCTGAGCCTTCAAGGAATGCATTTCCCCGGAAAACACATCATCCTTGAAGCCTCCTTGTGCCTTATGTCCTCTGATAAATTCCCTTCTGCTGATTCCCATCATAAAGCCTCTCTATTTGTGAAGAGATGCCCAAAGGCCCCCTTTTCCCTCTTATTTCATTCCCCTAAGCCTTTGTTTTCTATCCCCTTTGTCTCCCCTTCTTTTTCCCCACTTTCCTTTCATTTCCCCTCAAAATCCCCTTTAAATTCTTTCCCCTACCCTTTGTAGGCCATCTTCCCCTTTGTTCCCTTATTACTTCCCTTCCTAACCTTCAGATCACTTTAAAGGGACAAATACCCACTTTCCTATCTTACTACAGGCCTTGGACCCCTCTTCCCCTCTTTTCCGACTTCAATCGCGTTATAAACCATTTTAATACAAAATATGCATTTATAGCCTTCCCCCTTGCATACCCCGCTTGTTTGTTATAAACTTTATTATAAAGTTTATATCACATTATATAACCGCCGCCTATCGCAAGTCGCGCATCGCAGTTTCGTTCGCTTGTTCATTGGATCCATCGCAAATATTTGCGATGCGACCATCGCTCGATCGCATAATCGCACCGTCGCATTATCACATTTTCACTTGTCCGTTCGAGTGATCCATCGCAAATATTTGCAATGCGATCCGATCGCGTCGCAAATCCTCCACCGTTGATTCCCGTGCAAACCCAACCGTCATCGCATTCCCAATTGTTTCCCCTTCCTCGATCGCAATCGCAAATTATAAGTATGTGATCCCCCCTCGTCCATCGCGACTGCGATTCCCCGCCTAAACCTTGGCCAACCGTTGGGTTTAAGATCCAACGGCTCGAAGCAAATCGCCACCCGCCTGCGGCTGGGTTCCTCCTCATCGCATGTCACTGCCTTCCCTTCGCATTCCTTTGCATTTTGTCACCATTGTTTGGTGAAAGCCTCCATTCCGTCGCCGCGCTATCATATTTTTCGCCCTCCGCTCCACCAGTCTTCCATTGCATTGATTGTCTACACACAGTCGGGAGTTTTTGCAAAGTAAAAGAGTTGAAACGCCACCATAATCATGCAGTATGGATGCAGCAGTAAGTTTCCCACTGTCAGAGGCAAAGAATTTAATGAAGGGCAGGTGTCCACACCAGCAGAATGTCTTCGTCCGAAGAAGGACGGATTGCCCCTACCGCTTGATTATATACCGTGCTCCAGAGGAGATCTACGCTCAGAACGCAGTCCAAGGAGATCAGATCATTTGCTGCTCAAGTACGGTGGACCATTCCGTTTTTCATTACCATTTTGTTTATTCACCAAAGGTACTACACCATAATGCATCTGAAACATACCGGGAATTAATGAAGCCTGACGAAGACCCTTCTTTTCTCCAAAGAGTGCCAAAAATTAAGGCTCAGAGTTCCAAACAGAATGGGCCTCGGCCCTTTCCTTCTTTTCTGAATTTAATGTTATATTTAGTGTTCTACCTACTTCCTCTGCTCTTTTTCAGCTATAAAAACTATGAGGAAGTTGTTGTAAAGGTGGTTGATGAGTTATCAGAGAAATATAAGCAGTTCCTCCTAAAATAAGAACTCTGTGTATAATTGTAACGTAGGCCGAGTGAGATGTATTCAGATTAAGTGACCAAATTATTGGCTATGTTGTACCTGATTGGTGTTGATATTTAATATAATGAGCACATTCCTTTGGATCCTGATCTAAAGCTGTGGTGATGTTTTTCTATCTCTGTGTTTATTTCATTTCATTTCGGTTCTTCTGGCTCGCATCAGAAATTTGGCGTAATATTCACCCATGTTAGGTGCCTTATGTTGCTGCTCTCCCAGCCCTATATGTTTTCTACTTATATGTGTATCTGAATATTGATTTCAATGGATTTAACCAGTGTAGTGGATGTTATTGCCTTCTCTCTGATGTATGAATTAAGGAAATCCATATTTAGATGTTCTTGTTGGGATTTGATCGAATGTGTTGAGAACACTGGGAGATCTAGAGCTTTGTCCCTGCCTCACTAGGATATTTCCATTCCATTAAGCCTTTCTAAGATCCCTCGTGCTGCCCCTGATTGTGTCCAAGCAGGTCTGGAGTTAAATGACCTCCGACCTGATCTATAGACATAATTAGATGGTTCTCCTTCTTTCATCTTTATCACTTTAGGATCCAAGGCTTTAGATGACTAGCCCAACTGAAAACTTGCATGTTGAATAGCAAGTAAATCCTTTCTTGACTCCATTGCCCAATGGACTTGGTATTCCCTGGACTATTTCTCCTCTGTCTATATCCTTTGTTGCGCGGCCTTGTCTTATGACGAACCCTTCCTTTCTGATTCTCAACAACCAAACTCTAAATCAAACAAACAAACCTTGTGCCTATAACTAGCCTAATATCTTAAACTTGAGCTTCAAAGCCATATGCCTTGACTATTATAGAGAGATCCCTCTCTGGACCTAGGAGGGCTAGATCCTAAGGTCCGAAATTGGTTCTATGTTGTCTCATCTTTTGGTATTGCCAATCTTGCCAAAACATGGGAACCCCAACAAGTGTTGTCTCATATTTTGAAGTAGTGAAGTATTCTTGATCTTGCTTCCAACATATGGGAACCCCAACAAGTATGACATAATATCACAAATAAGTCGGCTCATACCTGAATGTCATCACCCTAACCATCTGCCTAGGCCAATCCAAATTATCATGATACATATAACATCAATATATTAATGCTATAACCCTAATCATCAAGTTAACTAACATATAAAAATAATAAGTTAACATATAACATGATCATCAAAAACATATAACATAATCATCGAGCTAACTACAATTTAACATTTAACATGCTCATCAACATCAGATAAACTAGTTATCAAGTTAATACCATGCTTGACTAACCAACTCATGTACATATGATCACACTAATTAACTCAAACTTATCATGATATCAATAGAATGAGAGGCATATGCATAACCATAATGCATATGACTATACTGATCAACCAACATTTATCATATATGTAACCATAATAACAATATAATTACAAAAATATAAGTAACCCTAATGCTTACAACAACCATGAATCACATACCTGCACACCAAGCATGCAAACTTGTATGACGATTTGCTCTTACCCCACAGTCCATTGTTGCAACTTTACTTTAGTGATCTGCATCTCCTGCTCTATCTCAGCCAACACATTAGCATCATAACATACCAATATAATCATGGTTACCCAATTGGATACAATGACCTTATGCACAACAACCTTTACCAAACCAATGCAAACTTGACCATATGCACCCACTTTACATGTATAACCAATCATGAATGACTAATGCACGTCCCACATATAGCGTCACATAAGAAAGCATACACAGACAATACTCAAGCATGACCAATATGTGACCTAGCATAAATAAGCAATGCATACATAACATGTAGCAACATGTAATCAAGTGTGCACGGACAATACATAAGCGTGAACAACACATAACCAGTCATACACTCATGACAACATGTTGAAAACAACACCATCAACACTTCCATAGTGACACCACTACCACCACTGGCAACACAAGACGGATGAAACAGGCACATACACCATAGGTATGAGAAACACATATGCAACATATAGAATGAGAGCCATAAGTGTGAACAAAATCTTAATCAGCAATTTTTTTTCAACTTATCCTCAGAAGAATTTTTATCAATGAGGCCTCTATTTTCTTCATTTTCCATTATTGTCCTTCATTTTCCTCCTTACATGCAACTTGTGACCTTTCATCTCCCTTTTCTCCTAATTTCCATTATTTGCATAAATAAATGTGCCAAATATTCCATTTTGCCTTTCCAAAGCCTTTGCCATTGCCTTTTCCAATTTCCTTTAACGATAATAACCGAAATGAACATCCACTAGGATGTTTTGTGCAACATTGATCTTGGAATAAAATTCCCATCAACCGTGGTTATTATTTTTAACTTTTATTACATGGAATTTTCACAAGGATTGTTACATAAATATATTAAACTGCAAAGTATTTTATGAAGGTTGCAGGATTTCCTTTTATGGCTTTATTGAAGCTAAAATGTTAAACTACAAAGGATTTTCTAAAGGTCACGAGATTTTAATGTTAAACAAATAAAATTAAAATGAAAAATATTAGGACTATTTTTTATTATTTATCAAAATATTTCATTATTACTTAAAGAAAATTAAAGAAGCAATACTACATTTCCTTTTTCGTTCCGTTACAAGAATTGAAATCTGATTGAATTGGTTTAGTGATGTAGTTTGATGAAGACAAAGTGGAGGTGCCCTTGACGTTCACAATACAATGAACAATAAACTTAAAGGACAATCTGAGGTGACCTTGACCTTCACGGTACAAAGGACAATTGATTTTAAATGCAATAAAAAATTTGATTAAAGGAGAATTTCACACTTGTTCATTCATAGTTTTCATAAGAATTCCCTTATTTAAAGGAATCCATTAAAAACATCTATTATTGTCGTACTTAGTTTTACAAATTCATATATACTATCATTTGCACCTTAGGGTGCAAAGGGCACGCCGAAAGTGTTTTTGGGTTTTTCTATGTAGAGGAACAATGAAAAATGGTAATTGGGGATGCATAGGTAAAACAGTGATGGAAGAGCTTTATGTTGAATGCTTCTTTGTCGAAATTTTTATTGTTACAGGCAACTGAGGGTTTCCACACCCCTGATATATGACTACTCAAAAGTGAACGAGATTTTCTAAATAAATTGCATCGACGAATGTTGTTCAGTCCTTGATGCAATCGGAGAAAATTGTGGAGGCCTTCGCGAGATCTTCCACGGTGCTCAGAAATTCACCCGCAACTTATCTTACCCAAGGACGACATCAGGAGAACAATGATTTAATTCCTTTATTTCTGTCAAAACAAACCATTTGTTGGTTATGAAGAAACAACTATTGTAACACCTTCTCATCTTTTTTAAAGGATTAACCAACCATATCAGCTCTTATTTGGGTTTTTTTTTTTGGTTTCATTGTAGCTTAAACCAAAAGGCCCATCAAATAAATAAATTCAATCTCTCGATGTTCGACATTAGTGGCAGATAATTTCCCAATACTCTATTATTCGATAAGTGAAACATTCAATCTTTTTTAGAGTACTACATCCATAGGGTCGATGTGCCTTATTATCTCAATGCATGCGGGTTTGGTAAAAAAATTGAAGGAGTCGGAAAAGAACACGGAGGGTAGTGAAATCACTTGATTCGCTGGTGCCAAATTTGAATATCGAGGCAACAAAAATTGTGTGAATCAGTATGGAGGTTTCCCTGATTCAAATAGTTAGTCGAGCTAGCACATCAATTTGTTAAAGGCGATTGTGTAGCTGCAATTTACAACACTGTTTGGAGGCAAAGCTGAGAAAAAAAATATCAAAGTTGTAGTGGACTACTTAGTCTCAAGCAAATTTTCCCTCACATGCACTCTGGATAATCTGGAAAGAAAGGGAGATCGAGTCGTGGTTATTCATGACAAAAAAAAAAAAAAAAATCATTGGAGAGCGGAAAAAGTCAACTCCGGGAGAAATCTAGATAACCTCTGATTCCTTTGTTTGAGTTCAGAGTAGTTAATTTATCTAAGCGGTATTAACTCAATCGAGATACTTAGAATTTGGATTTTTTAAACACTGCGATGAGACCAAAAAAAAAATGGAACCATATCTCCTTAACAACCCAACATAAAACTTCCACTTTAAAATGAATAAAGGGAGGAGATTCATCGAAACTTACACTTTAACCTGAATAAAAGGAGGAAACAAAATTTCCTTTGAACTTTGTAGAACACCCGAGACTCTAAATTTTGAGGGTTGAGTCGGTGTGCGAGAAGATTGGCCCCTTGTCTTCGGGTTTTTTGGGCATGCACGAATATTTTCAGCTAAAAAATTACCAGTAGACATATTTTTAATTATGTATCGTATTTGTTTATAAATTTTATTTTTTAATTACGTATAGTATTTGTTTATAATTGTTTTGACATAGATTTGTGTGGAGAGTGACTTTTCTCACATTATTGATTTTAATTCTCTTTGACAGGCCAGTTGAAAATTCAAAAAAATTATAAACAAAATATTCACCAACTTTTGGAACTATGGCCGCATGTTCTTCATCTTCTTCAACAGCCCATGCGCCTATTTCTATCGAATAAAAGTTAGATGCTTTGGATTCTTCAAACTATGGACCTTCATAAGTCATGAGAGTAGGTGATGGAAGGACCAAAGAAGCAGAAAGATCATCTTTCAGGAGACAACTTAGTGATTCCCAAAAAGAGAAGGGTAAGGCCATAATTACAGTAGCAAGTGACTTCAATAAAATGGTTGGTGGAAGAGTTGAGACACCAGAGAATTTAGAAGTAGTTAAAATGGAAGGATTAGGGGAAACAACTTTGAAATGTGATTATTGTTGTTGGAAATATCAATCTATGGTTTCTTCTCCAATCGAGGGGAGGTTTGGTCACTACTCGAACGAAGAAAATGTAACAACCAAGAGTAGTAGAAGATGTTACAACAAGGCTCTCAAACACATATGAGCCTCACAAGGTTAGGTGTAACTACACTATTCCAAGTGCAATAAATGTTCCGGCAAAAAACCAAGCGACTCAACGGAATCCATTCCATTTCCATATTGGCGGATAACCTTATAAAATATGGAAATTTTTATTTTATTTTTAAATACTTATGAGAAATAAAATTATAAATTAAAACTAATTATACAAATATCCCACGCCTACCACGCCTCTATTCAAACAACATGCGGACCTTCATGAGTTCAAGTGCCCTCTTGCCTCATTCCTGGTGGAGATAGCTCCCACAAGAGTAACAAATAGCATCGCCACTTGCAATGATCTATGAGATAGCTCCTCTAGCTATGCAAGAGCTCGTTTGGTTTATGGCATCTACCTTATTGGCGTTGCTCACATTTGGAAAATTGGAAACCATTATCGGCGACAGTCATGGAAATGGAGGTTTATGCCTTCGATTCTCACAAACTTTGGTGATTGAAGCATAGGAGTCTTGTACTTGTACATTTTACCACAATCGAATATATTAAGATGTTGCAGGCAATCAAATATATTAAAATGTTGTCGAGAGGTTACACTATTTTGCATATTTGAAGCAGTAGCATCATCAGAAGAAAGTAGATGAAGCTCACTGATCATGAATATGTAATTCCGTGGAGCTCTTCTGGAGATTTTCGTGCACTGAAAGCAAACCGAATTTTCCTACGATATTTTGAAAATATTCAGAGCCATAACGGTTGGTTTCGACCGGTTTTGAACTTGGGTCAAATGCCTTGACTGGTTAATAAATTGCTTGAAGGGAGGCATTTGAACTTCGATCTCCATGCCAAATAAAATTGAGCGGTTAGAGAGTGATAGTGTGGATAAGAGGGAGCGAAAAATAGACCCAGATTTCGCAACAGTTGAACATAGAGTTGAAATTCTGGAAAGTGCTGCTAGAACAATCCATGATTGGGTACGAATGCCCAAACTGTTGCAAAATGTTGAGATTACCTTGCTTTAGTGGAATGACGAGGGTGTTGAGAATTTCTATTCCTCTTACTCTATGGTATTTATTTTTTCTCTGGATCCTCTTAACCTGCAACCAGCTTCGTCGTCAATATGAGTTGTCTCTGCAATATGAAAAGTGTCCAGCCATACCTGAGCGCCCTTTACAGGATCATGAGTCTCTACTCAAAACTGGTATCTGAGAATCTCAAGGAAAGATAGTTAAAACTACAAGGCCTAGTCCAACCAACGTCACCATTTTATTCTACATGACAAGGGAATTTTCACCTATGAATATAACCTACGCAAACATCTTGAATCACATAATTGATCGATGAAATTCTTTTCACTTTCATATTTCATTGTTGTTGCTATTGATATCTCAAATTTATAGGTACCCATTCAAAATTGCTTCGGTCATGTCCCCACTCCTATGCCTGCCCATTCGTGGTGGTGTTGGATCATTCTAAAAAAGCTTAGGCTCAAATTCAAACCCAAAACGGAACATCTAGTAATGAGTCATTGTTGGATTGGTCTATGGGGTAGCTCAGTGCATAGATATACCCTTGAGTTTCAATGAGAACATTGGTGTATGACTGCCGGAACAAACCAAAATGAAGAGCATTTATTCGCTAACAAACAAGCTGCTACCCAGATCTGTGATTTTCATAGGTGTCCTGCGGTTTTCATGTTAACAAATCTAATCCAACGTGCTTACGTGGAAGACGACGAATCTATGAACAATGTCATGAGGTAAAACCTCATAATAGAACGCCTTCGGCTTAATTACAACATTCCATGCCAAAATTATTGTATAGTAGAGTTTTAAAAATTTTAATAAAAATCAAAACCTTAATAGTGAAATTGATATATTAATTATTGAAATTGATAGTATTGGAATTTAATAAAAGTGAAATCGAATTTCCTTTGTTCTCTAGTTGTTTCTTATTCATATTGCCTAAATATATTTATTTGCATTTTTTATTAAGTTATAATAGATTTGAAGTGAATATAGTATACCAGTTTAGGCGAGCAGATATTGAGATTACATAAGCATAGCATAGTTGTAGCGTACTAATGAATAAAACTTTTGAGAAAAAGTTAGATTAAATTACATAGTTGGGAGAAATTTGTTTGTCCACTTTACTTTTTGTTGTCACAAGGTTCGCCAAAGTTCCCATTTTTTTTTTAATTATAATCTTCTATATATCAGAGTAGTAATTGTCGCTAGGCTTTAAAAGGAAATAAGCAAATTTATGAGATATGTTATTTTGTTGATGGGATGTAAATAGGAATGGTAGATCAACTCTAATGGGTGGGTGGGATTTTGGTTGGGCATATGATGTTGAATGTCACTTTGGTTATAGTGCCTAAGTTCAATTGGTCATTAGGTGTCTACATGTCGCCTTTCAAGTGTTTTGATAATGGTTCAACGAGTAAATGGGGGCAGTTCGCTTCATAAAGTATAGTGGCTTTCTTGGGCCCAATGAACTCACCTTAGATTGAGATGCAATGGAGGAGCCTTAGAATCGTACCATTGGTAAATTGACATGCACATATATATAATTCCCATAAGGGTCATGGCTGGATCAAAGGAGAAGCATTCTCGATCTGCACTACCCACTTCATGGTAAATAGAAGCTATGATGGGACCCTTGTATCTCTATCTCTTTAATTAAGCTATGATGACAACTTTGTACTTTAGCTATTTAATCAATAAAATGAGAAATAACATGTTCAATCTGATAGCCAATCAGATTAAACATAAATAAATTAAAATATTGTCAAAAAAATATAAAATTTCAATATGCAAAATTAAACTATGGAAACTTTGCAATTTTTTTAAGTAATCAAAAACTCAATGTAATATCCATTACCTACGACATCGATAATAACTACATGTGACCATTTAAGCAAACATGCATGGCATCAAAATTTTTGTTATAACACATAAAAACGATATAACAATACTTAAAAGTACGCTTCAAACAACATTGTCTTGGAAATCAATATGCATTGTCGTCATATTTCATGAAGAAATAAACTTGATTTTTTCCCACTACCATAAACCTCCTCCATCACCAAAATCGAACCAGATAAAAAATAATTATCACTTTATTTTAATTTTCCGAGAAATATTGTCGTGTGTGAATTTAGAGGTGCTGGGAAGTTGGTCTGATCCCAAGGCTATTTACTGGTGTGTTGAGAAACCCTATCTATTGTATGCCAAAAAACTGCCATCAACGACAAACCCACCGATTTGTGCCTTTGTTAAGTAGAGTGTTAGGACCTCACAAGAAGACCAATCTAAAAAAAATGTGAAACCTTGATAAGTCGAACAACCATCTGAAGCATCTTCGGTGGGAGGAATTCGACCATTTTTATCGCTACATCCAGAGACCATGTTCAATAACGCGGTTTTTGGTTTCAAAAAAAACAACCTGACCCAATCATATGAACATCGTACGTAGACATACCGTACACAGTTGCTAAGTATTGTGCTACTAACCTCGGGATTTGTAGCCCTACTACGGTGATACAACAGATAAGTTGCCGACATAAGCCATCATCCGCAAATCAGACCAAAGTTAACTTTGCAGGCACTTAAAAATTTGTACAAAAAAAAAAAAAAAAAATTATGATTGAAAATAAAATCATGGTGTTGATTTTATATGTCACACACTCACATAATAAAGCTATTAAATATTGATAGATTGTAGGTATCTGTGGTGTAGATTTTGAGATGCAACACTTGGAATATTCACAGTCTTCATTTTTAGTCGATGTTTCGACTCTAAATCAAGACTCATCATCGGGACAAACTTGCTAAGAAGAGAAGAGATGAGAGAGCCGAATTTTTATTAGTTTATTATTTATTTTATTTTAGTTTTATCAAATTTTAATTCTAATTTTAATTATGACAAATTTTATATTATTGTTTATTTAATTTTTTTAATATAATGTCCTAAATGTTATTATTTTAGAATTAATTTTATTTTAAAAGAAATTATTAATACTAAATAATAGAGGGATTTAAATATTTTAAAAGAAAAGTTAAGGTTATTATGAAAGATATATTTTAGGAGGGCTAGTAACTAACCTATGCTAATAGGAAATAAAAAATAATTCAAGATTTTTGAAATAAAGTGGAGTTATTTATTTATTAATATTCGAGGGGGATATTAATTATCATTTTGTTAAAATTAATTATATTAAAATTATATTAAAATTTTTTGTGGTATTAGGGGTATTTATAAATATTTGAACTTAATGTTGCTAAAACTAAGGATCTAAAAGGATAATAAAGGGGAACTTATAAATAATTCTAAATTTTTATGATAATGTGGAGTTTATTGTTATTAATTTTAGAAGGGGTTATTAATTAAGAAGAGTAGATTTTAATTATGCTGGATTTCATTTAAAAGAAAGTGATTTAGGTGTATTTTAACATTTAAAGGAGGTTTAGAAAGGTAGCAGGTTAATGGGAGGGAAGGGTGCAAGGAAATGATTTAAGAGAGAAAGTAATTAGAAGGAAGAGGGCAGAAGGATGGCGTGAGGGGAGGGGAGAATCATTATAGTGAAAGTGGTGTGATAGGAAAGCGTGCAAGGACAATGACGAGCAGGAGGATGGACAAGGTGGCGACAAACAGCACAGGGGGTGGCCAGATTATTTGCGAGAAAGAACATGGATCCAATTCCTGCTAACTTCTAAGCCTCCATCTCTATTGAGGTTATGAGGATGCTTAATGATTTCCAAGACTTCATGCACTTTTCGTTTAAAATGATACTTTTCGTTAGTAATGACCACTGCTTCTTCAAGGCATATGTGGTGACACATTTTATTTGAGTGTCCTGCCAAAGCCGAGGTTTTGGTTCTTCCGAGTCTGATGTCAGCACCATGTTCTTTAAGCCTTATTTTGAAGGTCCTGCATGTTTCTCCAATATAGCATTCTCTGCAAGAACAATTAATTTTGTAAACTCCTTTTTGCTGGAGGTGGTCAGAGTCATCTTTGATAGATTTCATCCTCTGTCTAATGGTCATTAGAGGTTTGAAGGATGCTCTGATGTCCTTCTTGGCTAGAACTTTATCCATCTTGTCTGTGACCCCTTGGATATAGGGGAGATATGCTTTTTCCGTTGAGGAATTATCAGTTATACTTCTTTTATTATCGGATCTAGCTCTTTGAATAGCTTTGTTAATGTCTTTATTAATATATCCCAGGTTTATAAACAATCTTCTTAGATATTCTATTTCTTCTTCAACATGAGTATCGTCTGATATTCTGCAAGCTTGTGTGAAAAGAGTCAACAGAACCCCCATCTTTTGGGCAGGGTAATGATGAGAATCCGCATGAAGGTAATTTTCAGTGTGTGATTTCTTCCTGAATACTTTGTGTCCAAGGGATCCGTCTTCATTTCTTGAGAAGAGAATGTCAAGGAAAGGGATGTGGTTGTTTTCTTCACCTTCCATTGTAAATTGTATATCTTTGGAAATGATATTCTTTAAATATATATATATATATATATATATATATATATATATATATATATATAATAAATAAAAATAGAAATACTCAAAAATATATAATAATTTTTTTAAATTTAACTAACTAAATGAATAACCCTAACTAGTAAGTAAATGAATTAAATTAGATGGGGTTGAAAGTAGCCCTAAGGGTTAGCTCAATTGGTTGAGTACTCGTTGCATAAGCACCTCTCTATGAGAGGTCATGGGGTCAAATCTCCTCATCATCTTCTGAGGTTAGGCTCTTATATGAGCCAGTGGGATTGATCCATTTGGGATCCACCTGGGGTCGTTTCCGTGGAAGTAGCGGTCACTGATCTCCGGAGTCCGTGAACCACATCCAAAAAAAATGGGGGGGTTGAAAGGCAAAGAAATTTAATTACATAAATATCATTTCCATTATTTAATAATAAAACCCTATAATTATAATAAAATATAATAATAATATGGTTGAAATCAAAAGGAAAATATTTAGTCCACGGCGTCTTGGATAGACAGTTATCGGGTGATCTCTTAAGACAATCCTTGATGTAAAGTCACCAGTTCAACTCTCCACCCCAATCGGGGTGATATATTGGAGATGTTGAAGATGTAGTCCTCCCAAGCTTACAAAAAAAAGGAAAATATTTAATAATAAAACACCATAACAACCAAATATAATAACGATATGGATGAAATCATAATGAAAATATAAATAAATATATATATGAAAAAATATATATCTACTAAAAGTTATAATAATAATAATATAGTAACCTATATGAATTTATTAATCATACTCCTAACTAAAAGAATATTGAAAATGAAATAAGTTGGGCTAGTGCTAAATAAAAATTATTAAAAGTAAGAAGAAAACTAGTTTATATATATATATATATATATATATATTGTGTGTGTGTGATTAAATAAATAATAACAATAATAATGAAGGATAGAAAGGAAAGTTCTCTATTAAGGGTGACTATAATGCATCCTTCCACATTCACCCAAATTCATAAGTTCATCAGGGTAAACATGATATGGGTGTCACCATGACATGACCTGACCTCCAAGTTCTAGTTATAGAAGTGGGTCCGAGACACCAAAAATGTACAAACATCCCTCAAGAACACTAGATCACCCAGAAGTCAGTCTACGACATCTGATGACTAAACCCTGAGTTGGAACTATTTTTTCACAAGCTTAACCCCCAACTGCACACACAACGCAACATGCATGCGGTTATGAGCTGCCAACTGCACTCATAAGCCAACTTCCATGTGGTTATTACCTAAAATCCCCAATGCGATGCTAGCAGTTCTGAGATATGAGCTAGTTTTTTAGGCTAACTTCCAGACCACTGCTTAGAAGTTCCTATAAATTTCTAGAATGCAAACAAAGGTAATGAAAATTTCAATCAATCAAAATTCAAGCAATAAATTTACCTAGACATGCCTAATCCACAATAAACATTTCGTCAAAACATATAAGCTACAAGTCATGAATTAATATCTAATCATAAATTTCTAAGTTTCATTTAAGAATCACCAAGAAGGCTCCAAGCTCTCTCTATCTTGTTGCAATAACACTTGTTAGCCCATTCATCCATAAACCATTCAATAAATTATAAAAACATGTCAATATTCATAGATACAATACATCATATAAACATAGTGGAAACCATGGAAAATTAGCCATAAAATCACCAGAATAATCCCACAAATGTTAATAGATCACATTAGGAAAATATCTCATATTAATATATGAAAATTCCAACCAAATAAGGGACTTCCACGTACCACCCGACCATAGATTAGGCTGAACCAAATCTCTCTTTCAACCAATAATCCTTGCACCATATTCCAAGCATGAATGTGGGATCTCATGGGTTAAACCAAAACAAAATCAACGAGGGCTTCTAGAGGCCAAACCACCTCATTCCTCAACAAAAGTGACTCCACCTCTATGGTATGGAAATCGCTAACATCAACTAGATCAATCTCTACCCAAGTTGTCCATGGCTTCAGTAAATAGTAACTCAACCCACAACCTTCCATGGATTTAGAGCATTTTTTCCAACCACGACTCCAAGAACTAGTAACTCAAACCTGGAAGGGCTCCTGAGCATTTCTCCAAACCTATGACTCTAAGAACTACTAACTCAACCCAAACTATTCCAAGGATTCCAGAGTGTTTGTTCCAACCCACAACCATAGGGAACCTGAGCACTAATCATAAAAAAAAGTGGGAAACCCACAACACCATGGTTATCCAGGAAATGGAAATCCAGGCAAATCTTCATGCCAATGAAACCACATAACCAAGGAAACACTTTCATATACCATGCATCCAAAAATTAGCAAGGAAATCACACATGCAACCTGTTACCTGCAAAGTATCCTTGATGTATTTGTTGATCCAATTGTTCCCTTGCACTCCCTTGATTTCTTTTATTTTCTTTCTCCAATCCAATTGAATACTAGAATGCTCCAAGAATGCTCTAAGTGTACAAGAGTATGAGAGAATGAGAGAATGACGTGAGAGAGCCAAAGCTGAACTGAAAAAAGATAGACCTGCCAAAAGTTGTGAATCACTTCTCTTATGCCTTTTTATTATTGATGCCTATATTTTCTTCATTTTCCTTCATTTTCCTATAATTTCTCTTGCATGCAAATATGTGTCTCTTCACCTTCCTTTTCTCCTATTTTCCTTTATTTTCATAATTAAAATGTCAATTATTGCCTCTTTTCCTTTGCCAATTTCCATAGTCTTAATTAATCCACAAGTGATGCCCACTAAAGGGTTTTTTATCAACATTCAACATGGAATACATGTCCCATAACCTTGGTATTATTTTATTTACATGGAAAATCAACCAGGGGTTGTTACAAAGCCTACCCATTGGGGGAACACCAATCCCAATGTTCAATGACGCTTATAACCAGTGAAACACATTATTCCGATGGTTATTTATAACACAACTTGATGCAACATTTACAACATACCAAACTATTGAAACCATGAACAACATATTACTTATTGGAACTTTATAACACATCTTGATCAGAATCTGGATTAGGGGAAAATAATTTCCAAAAATTCAAAGTGCTCAGAATCACACAAAATCAGAAAAACCGGATTGGGCCCATTGCCAGGAATTTGGCGCAATTCATTTCACTCAAAACAGACTCTGTATGTGAAAGTTAGAGCCTGCTGATAGTTGTGCCAAACAAGTGAATTTAAAAAAAAGGGTCAAACAAGGTCAAAGGTCAAATTTTGGGTATTTCTCCGACCCAATGACAAGATGACAAGTGTTAAATTCTAAGTGGCCCAAATTTCTGGGCACATGGAAATTTTTATTGGTTTAATTTTTAAGCCAATGGGAAGAGGACACGTGGCAAGCCCGGAGGCCACCACATGCCCCCCCCCCCCCTCCAAGGCCGAAATTGGTTAAATGGCATGGTCGAATTTTTAATTATATGCATATATAAATGGCGGGAAAAAAATTTATGTATGGTTGGGCATAGGTCAGGGTCGAACCCGCAACCTCCCCCACATTAACCACAAGCACTACCACTTCCACTATCGCATATTTCTTAATATATGTTGCCAACCATTTGTATTTGTTTTAAAATGGTTTGAACCGGCAAGGTAAGGAGGGGTCCATCCCCCTCACCATTCAACTGTGGCGATGTCCAAATGCACAGAGCGCCCAACTTAATGGCTCAATTAATTTTTTTAACCAGGGTTAATTTAACTTAATCCCATTTTATGTGTTAATTTGACTTGTTAATTCGAATTTAGTTAAGACGCTTTTAATAAAGCAAGCACTAATTATTCCATTAATTAACCCCAATTACCCTAGTTAATCCAGTGCTTAATTCGACATAGTCCCTAGATTCGGCGCCACTACCAAAATTGGTAGGATTAATTGGACATGTTCTCGTTTTAGTGGAATTTTCCTAGGGAAAACTGAATGAACTATAACTTCGGCATATTTCAACCAATTTTGGCTCAGAAGAGTCATTCCTAGATGATTTGGATGCTATTATCATGATGGTGCAAGTTGGAGATGCGTTGGAGCACTTCTGTAAGTGATTTTTCCACTTTTAAGATTAAATAAGCCTAGGGCCACCAGGAGAGGGAGTCATGCCTAGTTCATCTGAAGACCATTTTCAGAGCTTGAAGTGTTTATTTTGAGGTTTTTGGGTCTTTTGAATCCAATGGAGTAGTTTTTAAAGCCATTGGAGCATTGTAGGAGCATGTAATCAGAGAATTTTCCATTAATCCAAAGAGGGCCTAGCCAGTTGAAGCAGTTCCATGGAGATGTAGCCCAAGAGGGGTGAACTCCATTATCAGCTACTCTGTAATGTGTTTGTTGTGCATTAGTTCTATGCAATTTATTTTTCTTACATGTGTTTTTAGCAGCTAATTAACTCAAGAAATTTCTCATAAAAGACACTAAACTTGACACATAAACCCTTACATAACTGGATAATTTGAGACAATCTTAAACCAAAATGTTTAATATTGATGAGGGAGCTAGCACAAAAAAACTATTTTGCCCATATTTAGATCAAGTTGGTATCAGAGCAAAGTTTAGCTCATTTTAGCCATGGTTAGCTAGAAGAATTAGCTATTGGTTTTGAACTATGCAAGGAGAATTTAATTGTGTGCAATTTTGTGTGTGTGAAGAGAAGGTCAAGATTGAGAACTCAGTTTTCAAATCAAAAAAGAAGCTTTTTATGCATTACAAGTGATGGAAGCTTTATTAAGTGATGTTTCTACTCAATCTTACTTAGCAAAACTCTTTGATAAAGAGACGTTTCAAAAGCCCTACCTCATGAATGATATGGTGCAAGAAATGTATGAAGATAAGGGGGAGAGCAGTATACTTCAAGATCAGTTGATTGAAATAAAGGAGGAGAAGAAATAACATCTTGAAAATATGCATGAGATGGAGACTCGGATCCATATTGTAAATGAAAACCTAGCAAGGTTGCATGAAATGGAAACTCAACTCCATGATGTCAAGGAAACTTTAGCCAAGTATGTGCATGAAAAATAGGTATGCAATTCAATTTTATCTTCTAATTCTTCTCAAAATGAATGTGTAGGTGCTTTTCAAAGAAACACTAGAGGAATAAGGTCCAAATTATTGATGAAAATGGGCTATGAAGGTAAAGGATTGGGCAAACATGCACAAGGAATACTTGAGCCAATTGTTTTTTAGGAAAGGCCTAGGTATTTGGGTCTTGGTTATGGACAACATGATGGAAATTCTCCAAAGTCAATAAGGCACATGAAGGTGTTCCAAGAAGTATTTTCATTTCATGTTCATTACCTAAAGCTTGTGAAGATTGTGTTCATGAGGAATGAAAAAAATTTACACCCACTTTGCAAGAAGATGCTCATAAGCATGCAGCTAATGAGAATGGAAAACAAGAAGATGTTGAAAGCTCTAAAGTCATTGAAGATATTGTTGGTATTCCGAAGAGAGCCACTACCTCATCAAATTCATCTCCTTAAGAAGGAAACAAAGGTGAATGTGCAAGGTTTAAATACGCATTTAATCAAGTTGCTTTTGATTATGATAAACATGGTAAATCTTCACATAAGAATTGGATAAATTTGCATGTTCCTTTTGTGGTTTGAATAACCATACGGTTTCGAGGTGTTGGAAGAAGCTAGCAAGGAACAGGAAACTTTCTAAACAAAGCAGGCAGAAAGCCAAAGGTCCATTGGACAATGAAAACCATGTTGAAAAGAAGATGCAAGTGTTTTTCACTCATTGCCATAAGCAGAGTCATCTTATAGACAAGTGTTGGAATTTGTATCCAACAAGTCATCCATGACATTTGAAGAAGGTGGAAAGAGATCTTGACAAGGATGGAAAAGAAGATTCCAAAATTGATGTGGGTCAGGATGATTCACATGATTAAGTGCAACTGAAAGAAGTGTCATTGAAGTGGTTTGGTAAGAGATGGTTAGATTTCTTATCCAATTAAGGCCTTGCATGTATTTTGATGATTGATGAAAATATTGTCAATTGAATGCATTTCTTTTCTCTTGAAAGTATGTTTCATGTTGCATGTTTACGCCACGAAGGTGTTGAAGAAGTAGAGTTATGTTGACTCACATTGTTTATCATGTATTTTTGTCAACTTACGAGTGTTGATCATTTTCACATGCATGAGTGTCAACTCTTGTTTGGTCGATAAGTTTGTACACCATGATGTAAGATTACATGGTGATGTTCACATGATGTGACATTTGTTGCTTTGAAGGAGCAAAAGGATATGTCGTCAAGTTATGTTTCTTGCATGATGTGTTTTTCAGATTGATGATTGTGTTTGGGACAAGATGTCGTAGAATTTTGGGAAGGTCCACTCTTGAGCGAGAGGCTCACGATTAGCCTTCATTCCCAAATCATGGCATGATCATCATGTTAATGTTGGAGGATGATGGACAAGTGGACAAGATGCTAAAAATATTGTAGCCAAAACAACATCCATTGTATACCATTTGATGTGTTGACGCCAAGAAGCGAAAGAGATGGCGAATGCATTCTTCCAGATGTGGAATTTGGTACCGTGGAGGTAAAAATAATGGTCATTTCTTTTCGTGTGATTACTAATATTGGAACTCATTGCTATAGTTCACTCTGATGGGCTTAACTTGGAAAATTGGTTTCAAATGAGAAGCTTGCATCAAATGCATGTTTGTGAAAAGGAGGAACAATATTTTCAGTGGGAATACCATCAGTTATTTTTCCAAGCACCGAGGGATCACTTTGGTACAAAAAAGTGTTTATTCAGTCAGTAAGCAGCCAACAAGTGTTGGATTGGGTCAACGGCGAAAGGAGGACATTGGTTGAAATGGCAAGCCATTTGCAAGGCAAGGCATGAAAGTGAACCCAAGTGGTTTTCATGGGGATTTTTCCAAGTAGAAGCAAGTTGATAGAACTTGGGAAAGAGAAGATTATTTAGCTCTTATCAGATAACCAACTTTTTTGGGTCCAAAATCCTGTTACTGGGAAGGAGTGATAGGAATTTGGATTGGGGGAAAAAATTTTCCAAAAATTAAAAGTGCTCAAAATCACACCAAACCAGAACGACTTGATCGGGACCGTCACCAGGAATTCAGCGTAATTTGTTTCACTCAAAACGAAATCCGTATGTGAAAGTTAGAGCATGTTGATCGTCATGCCAAACGACGAATTTAAAAAAAAAAAAGGTCAAAATTTGGGTATTTCTCTGGCCCAATGACAGGATGACAAGTTTCAATTTCTAAGTGGCCTGAGTTTTTGGGCACATGGAAATTTTTATTGGTTTAATTTTTAAGCCAATGGGAAGAGGACAAATGGCAAGCACATAGGCCGCCAGGTGCCCCCCCGCCCCTTCCAAAGCTGAAATTGGTTAAGTGGCATGGTCGAATTTTTAATTATATGCATATATAAATGGCAGGAAAAGTTTTTATGTATGGCTGGGTAGAGGTCGAGGTCGAACCAGCAACCTCCCCCGCACTAACCACAAGCACTACCACTTCCACTATCGCATATTTCTTAATATATGTTTCCAACCATTTGTATTTGTTTTAGAATGGTTTGAACCAACGGGGTAAGGAGGGGGGCAGCCCTGAGGGCCAACCTCCTCACCATACAACCATGGCGATGTCCAAAGGCGCGGAGCGCCCAACTTAATGGCGCAATTAAAGTTTTAAACCAGGATTAATTTAACCTTAATCCCATTTTATGTGTTAATCTGAGTTGTTAATTCAGATTTAGTTAAGAGCTCTTTTAGTGCTAAAGCATAGTTATTCCATTAATTAACCCCACTTAACCTAGTTAATCGATCACTTAATTTGGCAGAGTCCCCATATTTGGTGCCACTACCAAAATTGGCAGGGTTAATTGGAGACGTTCCAGTTTTAATGGAATTTTCCTAGGGAAAACTGAATGAGCCATAACTTTGCCATATTTCGACCAATTTGGGCTCAATAAGAGTCATTCCAAGTTGATTTGGATGCTCTGAGCATGATGTTGCAGGTTACAGAGGCGTTGGAGCACTTCTTTAAGTGATTTTTCCACTTTGAATATTAAAGAAGCCTAGGGCCACCAAGAGACGGGGTCATGCCTAGTTCATCTTAAGACCATTTTCAGAGCTTGAAGAGTTTATTTTGAGTTTTTTGGGTCTTATGAATCCAATGGAGTAGGTTTCAAATCCATTGGAGCACTGTAGGTGCATGTAATCAGATAATTGACCATTAATCCAAAGAGGGCCTAGCCAGTTGAAGCAGGTCCATGGAGATGTAGCCCAGGAGGGGTGAACTCCGTTATCAGCTATTGTGTAATGTGTTTGTTGTGCATTAATTTATCTGAAATTTATTTTTTGTAAATGTGTTTTTAGTGGCTAATTAACTCGAGAAATTTCTCATAAAAGACACTAAACTTGACACATAAACCCTTACATAACTAGCTAATTTGAGACAATCCTAAACACATTTTTTTAATATTGATGAGGGAGCTATCATAGAAAAACTAGTTTGCCCATATTCAGATCACATATCACTACGGTATCTATAATGCACATATGCATAAACATAAACCAAAACACATAAATCAAACTCATCTGCTCATGCAACAAAT
The DNA here is from genome assembly GCA_034641835.2 of Pinus albicaulis. Classification (NCBI taxonomy): domain Eukaryota; kingdom Viridiplantae; phylum Streptophyta; class Pinopsida; order Pinales; family Pinaceae; genus Pinus; species Pinus albicaulis. Next base: position 349,221,691 of record CM076582.1, read on the forward strand.
AAATAAGGATACATAGCCCACATCTGATAAGACATCTCCCATGTAGCTTCATTGGGCCCAAAGTGCTTCCACTATACTTTAACTTGCTTGATTGCTCTGTTCCGGAACATGATCTATTTCTGCTGCAAAATGCACTAAGGTTATGGTTGTAATTATCCCTCTGGTTGCACCTGCAATACAAACCAATGAATCACATGATCAACATCCTGGAAATATCTCTTAAGCAATCAAACATGGAAAACAGCATGGACTTTCACTGTTGGCGGCAGTGGAAGTTGGTAGGCCACTGGTCCAATCCTCTCAAGGATCTAAAAAGTCTCGTAATACCGAGGTTCCATCTTGGCACATGATCCAATCCTCGAGGACCTCTTCTTGGGCTTAATGCGCAAGTACACATGCTCCCCAAGTTTAAACTCCGTGAATGATCTATGTTGATCTACATAAGTCTTTTGTCTATCCCATGTTTCCTTTAAATTCATCTTAATTGTTGAACACCTAATCCTCTATGGGTACGTGTGGAAGGCGAAAAGTCACAGAGTCTAAGTGACCTTGGAAGATAAATCCAAGAGTCACATTATTGTATTATAAATGTACATCTATGTGTAATAGAGAAGCAACGAATGCCTATCTTTCTATGTGTGTGTTTAGTTTTCTCCATACACCATGTGTGTGTTTACGTTAATAACCAGCTCAACATTGTGTGAGCCATTTGTTTTTGTGGCCTGTGTAAATCTACAAAAACTCTGGTCATTTTTGCAACATTCAGAAATTTTCTGCAGCATTCAGGAATCAATTTTTGCAGCATTTAGAAATTATTCTGTTGGGTTCATTCAGAATTTTGCAGGTTTTCTCTCACTGCTCCCTGCTGCATTCAATTTTTACTACAAATTTTGCAATTTTTCTGCACTTTCTGCCTACGTTTTACTGTGCAATCTCTGAATTTTTGGAAAGGATTGAGTTGGAGAGATGCTGGAAAAAATAATGTCTGCTACTGTCTAAAGTGGGTCTCTGAAAAAAAAGTCTAAGTTTTTACTGAAAATTCTGCTGCAAATCTCTGTTAATGTGAAATTTCTGCAAATTCTGCAAACTTTGTTTCTGCACATCATCTCACACCTACTCCTTCCTTCTACTGACAAATAAAAATAAAAAATGTATTGCTTATTCTCCCACCCGCACCCATCCCAGCGACGAGCTCACGGCGCTCTGCTCGACCCCCTCCTTGTCCTCTCTCTACCCAAACCCCCCTCCTCACCCTCACTCTGCCTTCCCCCTCGCTGCATCCACTCGACCCCTCTCCCACGTTGTCCCACCTCACTCCCCAACCCACGGCTCCCTCACCTCTCAATGCTCGGCCTTCCCATCCCCCTACGCTCCCTCACCACACCCGCCCCCTCCTCTTATCACACCCATCTCCCTCACGCTCTCCCCCCCCCCCCCCCCCTTGACCCCTCACCCGCTCGACCTTTGGCCCCTCCCCACCTCCCCTCACCCCTCCTAGTTGCCCCCTCTTCCCTACGTCTTCCCCCGCCCCACCCCTCACTGACTCCTCTTGCCGCACCCTCCCCACCCCTTTCTCACCTGCCCATAGCCCTTCCCAGCCAACCTCACCCCCTCACCTACACTCGTCCCTTCCCCTTTCGCTCCTCACACCCCGTCTCCTCTCCACGGCCCTCCCTCCCCGTCTCCCCTCGACACTCCCCTCCTCCCTCTCCGCTCATCCAACCCAGCCCACATCACTCCCCCCTCACTGAAAACTCCCCCCCATCCCCCTCACTCGACCCTCCCCTCCCCCTTGCTCAACCGCTCGGCCTTCCCTCTCTCCCACCCACGCATTCTGCATTTCATATTTCTAATTAATTCCCTCCCCTTTTTTTTAATTAATTCCCTCACCCTTTTTTAATATGATTTATTTTCAAAAAAAAAATTACAGATTGGACTTTCCCAGAAAATACCTCCCCCAATAGTCGCCTCCCCCAGTAACCACTTACCCCAGATTTCACCTCCACTAGTAAAAACCTCCCCCATATAATACCTTTGTTTTTCCCTTCAAAAAAAAAAAAAAAAAAAAAAACAGTAGAAGAAGAAGAGAGAGAGGAGATGGTAAATGGATAGATGGATTGTCTACATAGTGTAAAATGAAGTTTTTGTTGTATATTTTTCTATTATGAAAACGTGACCAAGATGTGTGGCATGACAATGTGAAGGCAAATGTTGAAAATTGGTGGCATCATAAAACTTACTCATAGTTTTTGGAATTTGCCTTCCTCTTTATTGTGAGGTAATATATCAAGATCAAGACCATCTGCTCATCGATAGTGACGCATCCAAGCTCGTGAATATATTTTTTTTGAATTAGAGTTGTTGGTGTAAAACAGTTCTTTGAAGAAGAGAGAAATCATCTGCCTTAAAGGGTTATTACACAATGGTTTTCGTTGCACATTTACAAAAATATTTGCAGTGACATTGTATTGTACTAACATTATGGCCAAGTCTACACCTTGAGGTCCTCCATAATTTGAGTATCAGAGTTTGTTCTTTGGGAATTCCATAATTGGAAGTTCATGAAAGAAAAAGGTCTTTGAAGTCATTTGTATTCCTTTGAAATTAAGTTGAGTGACATTGTAAACGGGTGCATTATCGGTTGAACCCAACACCCTTTATTTCTTGAACCTGAGTTGTTGAGAAAAATGGCTAAAATCAATGATGCATTAGAGTTGTTGAATAATCTCATTCATTCCATTATTCATGATATGGTAAAAATTAGCAAGAACGCTCTTTTTAATATTCAAACTTGCTTGCAAGATGCACAAGACAAAATTGAGTTTTTGCAGTTGGAGTCTCAGCTTCAGCAAGATGAACTTCAGCAAAAGAGTCATCATTCTAAACTTGTTTCTGTTTAGAACATTGAGAAGGACTCTCGTCAGTAACAAGAATATAAAGTTGCAGTCGAATAACGTTCAGTTCCTTGTACAAGAGCAGATTTACATACAGATGCAGCAGCTCGGTCTGCACTTCCCAAGGCCATCATCAGACCTTAGTAAGAGCTTGTCCACAACAAGCACAGAACTGGTCTTGGATATGAAAAGGATGTGTCCTTTCATATTCCAAACTACTCCAAGCCCATCAAATTTCAGAGTGCCGGATTCATTTATGACAGTTCACATTCAGTTGTTCCAGATCCTACTCCACTTCCATAACAACAACAATAGATTGTAAAATGCCAACACTGTGATCGAGTTGGCCATATGAAAGATCATTGTTTTTATCTTCATCCATGCAAGCGCTATGGTCGGCACACCCATTCTTCACACAGATGCTTCATAAACAAGCCTCCTGCAAGAACAAAGATTCATCTTGGATGGATCGCTTCTTGGAAATGGGCATCAATAGCCAAGAAGATGTTTAAGTCACATGTCAGAACTTGTTCTAGAATATTAAACAATCTTTCAGTTGATTTTTTTCCATCATATCACCTTGTACCTGACAGGGGGGGAAATGGTGGTCATCTACAAGCTTCGAAGTCAAAACAAGCGAGCGTGAGCCACAACCTGTCATTGCATATTCAGAGTTGTAGCCAGAGACATAGCAGTTCAAGCGAGCCTGAGCCACAGTTTGTCATTCCAGACTCAAAGTTGTAGCCAGAAACACGGATGCCCATGAGCATGCCTTTGGTTGATGGACAACCTTAAACCATCCATGTGAGGTTGATATTCTTCCTCTTTCATAACACTTCCTCTAGCAGAAGACTACAGCTTCTTGCCAGTTTTGGTTGCGTTCCAAGAATTGCATCAAGAATTCTAGTGTTGGTGGTCATCCTTAAAACATCACAGGTTGTAGACTTCCCTTCTTTTAGGTTAAAGGTCTCCCTTTAAATATGAGGGACAATTCCTCTAGCAAAAGCCCTTAAGCTTCCTGCCAGTTTTGGAAGAGTTCCGGGAACTGCAATAAGCGTTGTGTTCCAGTGTTGGTGGTCATCCTTAAATCACCTCTTTATGACAACATTTCAGAGAGCTGATTCAGCCTAAGTGTTGCCATGCATACTTTGCATATTTGTATTACAACTCTCTTCTTGGACTCACACATACCCCTTCGGATTAAGGGGGGGATTTTGAACACCAAATCCTCTATGGGTAGGTGTGGAAGGCGAAAACTCACAAAGGAGTCCAAGTGACCTTGGAAGATGAATCCAAGAGTCACATTATTGTATTATAAATGTACATCTATGTGTAATAGAGAAGCAACGAATGCCTATCTTTCTATGTGTGTGTTTAGTTTTCTCCATACACCATGTGTGTGTTTAACATTAATAACCTGAATCTAGTGCTCCATCTCAACCAACATATCCAGTCCAATATGCACCATGTTCAGTGGATCACTCCATCTTACAAGAGTATTACAACTCCCCCTGTAAAGAGCCTCAAATGGACTCATCCTCAAGGACTCCTGATACCCATTATTATATGCAAACTCCACCAGTGGAAGTTAATCTTCCCACTTCATATGTTGATGCATGGCATACATCCTCAACATGTCTTTAAGAATCCTATTGAACTTCTTTTTCTATCCATCTTTCTACAGATGATAAGTTGTACTAAAAGTTAACTTTGTCCCCAAGCCTACAAACAACTTATTCCAAAACCTGGAAGTGAAATTTGCATCTTTGTTTGATATGATATTCTTGGGAATGCCATGCAACCTCATTTTCTCCCTGATGAAGATCTAAGCTACCTCACTAGCCGAATTATTAGACTTCATTGCAATAAAGTGAGCTACCTTACTCAACCTGTCAACCACATCCATGATGGAATCATGTTGCTTATATGTCCTCAGAAAACCTGTAATGAAGTCCATGGAAATGACTTCCCATTTCCATTCTAGAATCGAAATAGGCTACAATAAACCAGATGGATTCTTACACTCTGCTTTTACCTGCTGGCAATGGAAGCATCTCACAACAAACTCAACCACTTCTTTCTTCAAGTTCAACCAATGATAGAACTTCTTAACTCTTAGAGTCTTCTCATATCCTGGATTATCTAAATAAAACTTGAAATGAAACTCCATCAAGATAAGTGATCTGTATTTATGAAGGAAAAAAATGAAATATAGATATAAATAGAAACAAAGAGATGCAGCGAAAACAAAACTTAAATTCATTAATAACAAAGTACTGAAAATTTTTACATGCATAATGGAAATAAACTAGCTTAGGTGATGGTAACTTGTCTCTGAGAAGATATTTGGCGGCTACATGTCTTCTAAATTGTGTTACAGTGAGGCTTGAAGGAATATTTATTATTTAGAAATGATGGAAAACACTAAACATCCAAAAATCTAATCTTAGGAGATGAAGCACCAAGAGTTTGCAGGTCCCGTTGGGGTAAATTGGTACATCAACTTCCCAGGGTAGTAACTTTGGCATACAATATTTGTTTGATGCGTACAATACCTATTTATAAATATCTATCCGAGGAGTACAAATTTTGACTGCAAACTCCCACAAAAGTTATTAGTTTGGTTTGATTTCCAAAAAAAAAACATTGTTTAGGGCCTCAAAACGGCTCCATAATTTTAGGACCCAAAAAATTGCCAAAAATAGTAAATTGCGCTACAATGAAGGAAACTGAAAGAAAAAATGGTGGGGATCCAAGTGGAATAGGCGGGTCACCACAAATATCCACCTGGATCATTCCTCGCCCCTAGGAAGAAATGGTTCCCATTGCATTTAGTGCCCCCATGAGATGGGGAAACTTCTATTGAACTTGGTCCATGGTGAGCCACTTTCCTTGGTGCAGGAGTTGGCCAGCTTTCACAACCCGATACAGTTGGATCTTATACTGGTGAGTGTTCTTGATTTGTGTGTCCATGATCCGATCATTTGTGGCCTATTCCATGCAGTTTTGGTTTATCTTTATTGGTGTGTGTTTTTCTGCAATGTCTAATGTGTCTAATAATGGTGGAAAGAATGGTTGAAAGCGGTCCAAATTGAACATTGGGTGCAGGCCAAGGAATGGGGGAATGTTGAACTCAAAATAATTGTCTTCCATGACCTTAGTGATGGTGTAAGGCCCATATCATAGTGGTCTGAGCTTTCTATGGGCTCCAATAAGGCATTCTTTCTGCAAATGCAACCAAACTTTGTCGCCCACATGAACTTGTGTGGTACACGATGTTGATCATGTCGTTGCTTGTACTTTCCATTGGACTTATCCAAGATGTTGTCCACCTTATGGAGCATGTGTCGGATGCTTTTAATAAACCAGGTTGCTTTATCAACCTTAGATTGTACATGTGTGGATTATGTATGTGTAGTCGCATGAGGCATGGCAACATCAATCATACACAATGGTTGAAAACCTAGACCCACTTGAAAAGGATTGTGGTCAGTTAAGATATGGAGATCTTTGTTATAGTTGTGTTTCACATAATGAAGGATCTCATCCCAACTTTGAGGATGCTTGGATTTGTACATGCGTAGGATGTGTGTTATCATCCTGTTGACAACCTTTGTCTGGCCATCTTTCTGGGGATGGAATGCAGTCGACTTGGTGATTATAGTGTCCAATAATGTCTATAGGATCAACAAGAAAGTGCTCAAGAACTTGCTATCTCGATCTGATACAATGGTCTTCAGGACTCCAAAATGTACCCATACTCGTTCAAGGAAGAGTTTGGTAGTGTCCTCTATTGTGACGCTCTTCTTTCAAGCTGAAAGTATGGCCATCTTAAAAAATATGTCCACGAACACAAATACACAACCATTACCATGCTTGGTAGAAGAAAGACCTGACAGATAATCCATGAATATGGATTCCCAAGGCTTGCTGGGAGTGGGTAGAGGAGTTTACAGGCCTTGCTTCTTAATGGTTGGAATAGCAATGGCACAAGCAGTGCAATATTTGATATATTTTCCAACGTCTTATTAAAGCTTTGGCCAATAAAAATACTTTTGTAGTACAACCACAATTTTCTCCACGCCAAAGTGTCCTATGAACTGACTCTAGTGCGCCTGCCAAATCAATTTGGAACGCTCACTTGAATTAACAAAAAGGTGTCCCATGTAGCATAATAATGCACCCTAGAGGTGGAAATCTAGAACTTGATTTCCATCCACTAACATCTAGTATGTGGTGGAGAACTTAGAATCATTCTTGTATAGTTGCGGCCATCTAGAGGTCTCGTGGCCACAAGATTCGAGAACAACAGTTAGTGTTGCAACTAGGGGTCCAATAAGGCTATTTTCAACATGATTAGTGCTTCCCTTCTTGTACTTAATGTTAAAGTGGAATTATTACAAATATGTAGACCACTCCTGATGGTGATCATTCTACAACTTCCCTTGTGTTTGTATGAAATTAAGAGGTTGGTGATCTGTGTGGACGACCATTTCCTTCCATAAATTGTAATTTTTCCATTGTCAGTAAGGTTGCATGATAGAATACATTTATTTATCATAGGTAGGGTACTTCTGAATTATATCGAAAAGTGTCTCACTATGATAGGCCATCGATTACCCTTGTTGGGTGAGAACTACACCAATAGCAAAGTTAGAGGCATATATCTCGATTTAAAATGGTTGTTGTGGGTCTGGAAATGTGAGTACATGTGTAGAGAATGGGTGGTGATTCAACTCAATGAACACCTTATGTTGGGACTAGGACCAGAAAAAAATTTCTTTCACTCTTACCTGACTCAAAGGCCAAATGATATGGGAGAATCCCAACATGAACCACCTATAAAAATTGTCAAGGCCCAAAAATATGTGAAGCTTTATGAGAGTGGTCGAGGTTGGATAATCTTGAATGACTTGGATCTTAGTTGGATCCACATGCATGCCTTGCTCATCTTTGATGTAACCTAGATATTAGACCTGGCCCATGCCAAAGTTGCATTCCTCTAGGTTGGCACATAGTTTTTGTTGCCGCAAGGTTTGATGGACCTGTCAAATGTGCTATAAGTGCTCTTCCCAAATATTGTTGGAGATAAGAATATTGTCTAGATATACAACCACAAATAATTTTGTGAAGGGCCGCAAAATATCATCCATCAACCTCATAAAATAAGCAAGGGAATTTGTCAACTCGAAAGGCATGATCAACCATTCAAAAGGGTCGTCCTTCTATTTGAAGGTGGTATTCCATACATCTGTGGGCTCTATTAGAACATGATGATAGCCATACTTCATATCGATCTTGTTGAAATACTTGGCCCCCTTGAGTTGATCAAGAAGGTCATCAATCCAAGAGATTGGATACATGTTCCCGACGGTGATTTTGTTCAGCACATGATAATAAATGCAAAGCCTCCATGTCTCATCCTTTTTCTGTAAAAGTATAATCAGAATCCCAAAAGGTGAGGAATTTGGTCAGATGTCCCATTTTTTCAGCAACTCCTAGATTTTTCCTCTTTCTATCTTCATTTTCAATAATGTAGTGTTGATATATTAGCCCATTGGGTAGAGGTGCTTTGGGGGTCAGATCGATCAAGTGCTTGACCTAACAGTGTCAGGGCACCCCTGTGGGTGAGGATTAGATGCCCCTGTATTATTCCATGACATTATCCACTTGCCTCTACTGTGTGGATGAACCTTTCCCAAGGGCCATGGATGTGGCCACGATCTTCCACTTAATTTGAGAACGAATAAAAAAAGAAAAAAACAAATTTCCTAGTATGGGAGATTACCTTATTGCATTACTTAGAAAAGATCAAAGAGATGGAAGTAGGCGAGTCTATCTTTGGTATCATGTATAACCTATTTCCCAAATAATAATAATAGTGTGATGCTTAGACTCATACATAGTATGATGCTTCCATAACTATGGCTGGACTAATGAGAGGAGAAACACCACACAATAACTCATCCATGAAGAGTTTGATGTTATAGTGAAGGCAACATTATTGGCTGACGTGAAGATCTCGTCGTTGGTGAAGCCACGCGATGGTGTACAGTTGTGGGTGTGGTGTGGTTGATAGGCCCAACTGCTTCATGACCTCTGATGAATTGAGCTTCTTTTGTCTCTTGTTGTCGACAATTAATTGCAGCGGTGAACCCTTCACCCACACATGTGAGTGGAAGAGACACTCCCCCTCCAATGGATCTTTAGGCTCAATATTCTTGAATTGGTGGTGGAAATGGTGGTACTAGGTTCAGCGTCTATAATCTGCTTCCTCTTTTCATTCCCCTTGTCATGTTCTGGCACAGAATCAGAACATGCATCAGACTCTGAATCTTTCAACTTGACCACCAGTGACTGCTTGGCACGACACTCATTTTTTTTGTGAGTGGGGCTCTTGTGGAACTCACAACAATTTCCTGTGTCCTTATTCATCTTCAAGGTGTCATTTTTTACTTGTGGCTTCGATGGGTTGTCCTAGGTCACTCCACCTTGGCTCTATCCTTTGTTCTGCGGTTTGGGGGCACTCTTGCCCTACTTCTGATTCTTAGATCCCAATTCGCGCTTCTTTTATTTAAATTTTTGTTCAATCTTGGCAGCATATCGGTACGTTGCGCCAATTGAGGAAATGTGCAGGAAATCCAATTTTTATTAATGTATTTTTGCAGACAGCCACGATACTTGATTTAGGGGATCAAAAATATTCTCAAAATATCTTAAAACTAGTGCCAAATCATAGATCTCATTGTTCTGATTCCGATAATACTTGAATCTCCTCAATCCGACATCATATGAGAAAGTTATCGTGTTCTGAATTTTTTGACAAACAACTAAAAACTCAACTTAGAGGGTTGTTTGGGAAGACAGTTCGATGGTTTGACACTGACATCATCAGGATGATTGGGTGGTACACTTGTTAGATGGATCAATCCCATGAGGACAAGTGGTGTGTTTCTACTGGTCAACAAGATTGTGGTTGGGCCAATCACAGGCCACCACATGGCCCAATGAAATGTTCCCACGTGGCCCTATGGAAGGTCGCCACGTGGCTTAGTTTTCAACTCCAAATTTAACTTTGTTCGATCGAACAACCTCCCCGGGGTTCGACCCTACGGCCTCACCTTCGTAAGTCATGTGCCTTACCACAGCACCATCGGAGTTCCTTATTAATACATAGTTAAACAATTGTGTTTGGCAGTTTGTGGGGGGGGGGGGGGGGGGTCGGGTCAGTTGGGAAAGCAAAGTCACATATTTTATTGCATGACCATGGTGAAATGCGGGAGGGGTGGGTTGTGTGGCCCTCGCCCAGGGTTCCATTATTATCAACATAACCATCGATGGAGGGGTGGGCGCATGGCACCATTCGCGCCCAACCTGTAGTTCCATAACTACAACATCACCAAGAGCGAGACCGTCGAGGATCGTGGCCCATGGCCCACACCCCATGGCCATATGACCGACCTGGCAGTGGAAGAATAAGGGAACGACCATATTGCCACACCTACCATTCGACAAAATGCACCAAAATTGGGGGTTTCGTGGCTAATCTTGCCACCTAGAACTACGAAATTGTGGCTTTCAATGTCACAAAAGCCAAATTTCATTGCCCTTTTTGAAAAAGGGATGAATTTTCAAAAAAGTTAGCATATAAACTAAGAAGGATGCCTAACTTACCCATTTTTCAGCCTTTTGAGTCCAAGAAGGGCCTACACAAGGGTTGTTGGGTGTTCTGGACACAATGGCAGTGTTATTTTTGCAATTTGAGTATTGTATGTTGATGTAATTACACATTTGAGCATATAATTTAAAGGGTCAACATTGGAAGCTTGACCAAAATATTTAGCATAGGAGGAGTGAACTTCGTCATCAAATTATTGTTTTTTGATTTTTCATGTTATCTATTTTTCACCGTTAAAATTTGGAAAATTTAATTTAGTTTGTGCACTTTTTCAATATCGATCCATTTCCCATAAGACATAAACTAGCTTGCAAAACTTTATATGAAACCTTAAATTTTAATTTCAGATCAGTTTAGTATTAGAGCATCGTTGTTGTGAAAGTTTGACAATTTTTCCAAGTGTTTTTCTTCAATTATTACAAGGTCTAAATTGAAAAGAGGAGAAGCAGTGCTTGAAGAACCAAACCCTAGAATTGGTTCGAGGAGGTCACAAACTTTACAAACTGCACCAATAATGGCACATGAAGAAGGTAGGAGCTTATGTTTAAGGATGAGAGAGATTTTAGAAAGGATTTCTATGATATGTCAGATATGGTCAATTTGATTCAACTAGCTCACAAAATAGAAGAAAATATAGATCAACGACTTGAAAATTATCCTCTTCGAGGGGGAAACCTCCTTTACATTACATAAATGAACAATTCTTGGATGATACAAATGATAAGACCTCCTTGGTATATATAAGGGTCAAATGGGCATAATATAATCAAAGCCTACATGTTAATAATAATGTAAGGGCACAACAATAACAATAGGGAACTACACAAACAATAACAATAAGGGGAATATACTAGTATTACAGGGACCTAGCATGCCCCTCTCCACAAAAAAGTGTTGTTCTCAACGCTTTAGTCATTATGAATGCTTTTGTATAAAATTCTCATCCTCCCATGTGGAATATTCAGTGGGTAAGTTCTTCCACTTAATGAGATGCTCTGAAATTAATCGATTTTGTAGTTGTCAAGTTCTTGTTTCTGTGGATGGTATAGTCTGCATTTGAAACTTTGGATGTCTGCGCGCCTCTGTGTGAGACCTATCTGAGGTTCCCTCGTAGCCACCATGGCTTTAGGAGGGGGATCTGGTCCCCTTCCTCCACCTCCGGAAGTAGTAGCATTCAATAAACTAGTAGCAACAAGCAGCAAATGACCTTTATCAGACTCGCAGCAAAAATTTGTGAAGAAACTGGACAAAGTTCCATCGATGGCCCTTCCAGTCAAAGAAACTTGCCCGTCTGCTTTGAATCTTGTTGAAAGAGGGCTTATTGGGCAGTTTACTAGCCTTTGGCCCTCTCCCAAAGTTGTGGAAGGGTGCAGAGGAACTAGACTCCATTAGTTTCGAAAGGCATCAGAAGCCATTTTGTAGGTAAAGGATTCTTTGTTTGTGTGTTTGAAAATGTGGAAGACAGAAGCCTCATTTTCAAAAATGGGTCATATTGTATGGGTCCTCAAGGTCTATATTCAAATAAATGGACTCTCGATTTCAATCATGCCCAAGATGTGCCTTCATCTGTCCTAGTGTAGTTGCGCCTCCCTTGCCTCCCACTACATTTTTGGAACCGGAAGTCTCTTCAAACCATTGGCAACACTCTCGGAAAGTATATCGACCAAGAAGTCAGAAAATATCAATACTCGTGCACACTTATATGTGTTGAGGTAGACTTGGAAGTAAAGTTGCCGGAAGCTATTAAATTAATAGTTGTAGATTGGACCCATATCCAGGAGTTGGATTACGAACAGCTTCCGTTCAAAGGTAGGCATTGTCATGGCTATGGCCATTTCACAATGCATTGTAAGAAGAAGGCAGAAGAATATAGTGAGAAACTGAAAGGAGAGCAATGGACCCTAGTTCAGAAAGCAGATCCGACAAAAGCTAGAGGAAAAGGGGCCACAAAAGGGATCAATGCCCCAACAATAGGAGAGACTCTTGCGGAACGGAGCTCTTTTCCCTCATCGGTAGAAGCCAAAAACCCTATTGAAGAGCACAATACTCCAGCAGACCCACCAAAAACAATTTTTGAAAGCAAGGAACAACATACCACTTTCCCCTCCTTGGAAAAAGACAACGAAGAAGCAGGTCTCTCTGGAGCAACTCTAGATACCTCCTCCCCTCCCTCATATGCAGAAATAATCAGAAATAAGTCAACGGAAACCTCTTGTTCCTCGAAGGATGAGACCTTTGAGAGGCCTTCAAAAAAATTTGGAAGAAAATCACATAAATAAGCTAGGAAAGAAGAGGAAGAAAAGCAAAAAATGCAAGGAATTCAATCCACAATCGAAATTTCCATTGGGATAAACACTAGAACAAGGCCTCCTAAGGGAGGAGCTACCAACCCCTCCAACAGTAAATAATGCGATTAGTCTCTTGGAATTGCAGAGGCTTGGGGAATCCAATGAAAGTGGAAGCCATCAAAGATCTCCTGAAAATGGACCCTCCTGAAATCCTCATGCTTCAAGAGACTAAAATCGAAGGGGACACCCTTCTCGACATTAGCAAGTTGAAATGGAAGAAAAATTCAGGAAAGTTTGTAAGTTCAAGGGGCTCCTCAGGTGGAATTGCTACTCTGTGGTTGGAGGACTAATTTCAAATGGAAAACTCCCTCAAGACCCAACATTGGATATCTACCGAGCTAAGGAACTCCACAAGTAAGTTAACCTTTGCTCTTTTAAATATTTATGTCCCTGTGCTCTATGCTGAAAAGAGAGGTTGTCGGAAATATCTTTATGAATTTTTAGACCTCCACTCTCCCAAGAACATCATATTAGTCGAATATTTAAACATTGTTCTAGACATGAAAGAAAAAGGAGGAGGCAGTTATAGCAAAGACCAAATGCTCCCCTTGGTATAATATCTTGTTCATCAATGGGATCTCCTAGATTTCAAACCCACGAGAGGACTCTATACTTGGTTTGATAATAGAGTAGGGGAAGAGCACATTTCTGCTCATTTGGACAGGTTTCTTGTTCAGAGTCAATTGCTACTGGAACAGAGGTTCATCTCCACCAAAATCCTTCCTAAGTTGACCTCGGATCATAACCCTGTCCTTCTCCTCTTGGAAGAGGAAGAAAACTTGGGCCCAATTCCGTTCCAGTTTAGTCCTCTTTCGATTGACTGAGAAGGTTTCTTTGATATTGTTTTCTTGTCTTGGTCCAAACCTGTCATAGGATCCCCAAGTTATGTGTGGAAGCATAAAATTAAGACCACAAAGCATGCTTTGAAAGAGTGGATCAGAAATCCCACTAAAACCCCAATTAGTTAGAGTAAAAAGCAGTCCAACTGTTGGAGGACCTGCAAATGGAAATGGAAATAAAAGACATCACCTCTGTGGAGCTTGAAAAGGAATAGATTGCCCAAAGAAATTCCTATCTTTCCTTCCACATTGAAGAAGAATACTGGAGAATTAAGTCTCACGGCCTGTGGCTTAAAGCTGGAGATCGAAATACTTCTTTATTCCACCGCCAATATAGAGCTCGCCTCTCCCACAACCACATCTCAGAAATTATCTCCACAGAAGGGTTGGTCTGCAAAGGCTTCGACCAAATCAAAGCTGCTACTAAGTCTCATTTCCAGAACCTTTATAGAAAAGAGAGTGATGGCAGCGAAGAGTATACAATTGATTTCCTCTCACATTTCCTCTCTTGTTAGCAGAGAAGACAATTCAGTCCTCATGAAGCCTTTTACTGATGAAGAAATTTGCAAAGTCATTTGGTCTATGGAACCCGACAAGGCCCCTGGACCCGACGGATTCTCAATTCACTTCTACAGAATTTTTTGGGATATTATCAAAGTCGACCTACTAAGAATGACTAAAGGCTTCCTAAATAAAGCTAAGGTGGGGGGACGCATTAACTCTACCTTCTTAGCATTAATCCTAAAAGATATGAATCCTGGATCCTTTGGAAGATTCAGGCCCATCTCCCTCTGCAATGCTTCATACAAAATACTTGCTAAGCTCCTCGCCAAAAAAATTAAACCGATGCTTGGGAACCTCATCTCCCCCTCTCAAGGAGGGTTTGTTAAAGGCAGACACATTCTGGACAATGTAATTTAGGTGCAAGAAGTAATGCATTTAAACCATTAATGGAAGGGGAAAGGGATGTTGATCAAGCTTGATATGGCAAATACCTTTGATAGGGTCAACCTTTCCTTCCTCTACAAAGTCCTTATCTCCTTTGGTTTCTCTCCTGAGTTTTTCAATCTGATCAAAGCCTGCACAGACAAGCCATGGATAGCACCACTTTTCAATGGAAGACTTGCCAACTAATTTCAAGCCTCGAGTGGATTAAGGAAATTCTGCCCTCTCTCCCCATTCCTATACATTCTAATGGCAGATACACTCAGCAGACAACTGATTATCGAAAAGCTCGCAGGGACAGTCCCAAGCATAAGATTAATGAATGGATTGGAACCCATAAACCATGCCTTCTTCTCGGATGATTCTGTCCTGCTAGGCGGAGTCTCCATTAGGATCGCAAACACCTTCAAAATAATTCTTCACAGCTTCTGCAGTGTATATGGTGCTCTCATCAACAACAATAAGAGTGCAGTGTATGGGTGGAACGTCGAGCAAAAAGACATCCATAGAATTTTGCAACATCTGGGCTTCGTTGGTTATGCCCACCAGGATAAAATTAAACATCTGGGTCTTCCATTAACTCTTAGAGTGAATAAGAGCTCGTTGTGGGTTGATGTAATTAGCAAAACAAACTCAAAAATCACCTCTTGGGGAGGCCAATGGCTCACCAATGGGGGAACATTAATTATCATTAAATCATTGCTCTTCGCCTTACCTATTTACTAGGATTCCTTTCTGCTCGCACCAAATTATATCACAGAGCAGACCTCAAAATTAATCCGATATTTCCTTTGGCATGGAGGGAAAAGCAACCAGAAGAAGTTTCACTTATTCAATTGGGAAATGGTGAAATGCCTAATCCCAAAAGGAGGTCTACAGATCAGAGAACCCTCCCAAGAAAATATTTCATTGGGTTGTAAAATTATATGCAAGATATATGCAAACCCAAAACACCCAGTCAGTCAAATTCTTAGAAAGAAGTATGTCAAAGGCGTCCCCCTGAGAAATCTGCAGGTCGACAGCACATAGAAAGGTTCATTGATTTGGAACCTTTGCTAGAGAGGAATCGATTTTTTCCAAAACCACCTCTATCGCACTCCTGGAAATGGAAGAAAAATGTTGTTGTGGCAATATTGCATTATGGGACATTCGCCTCTTGCCAACTCTCAAGACCTTAAAGGGATCCGCGAGTGGTTATCTCAACATGGAATACATAGACTTGAAGAAATTTCTGCGTGCGACGAGACTGGAAACTGGCACTCTTGGGCCTTTCCTAGATTCCCCGAGCATCTGCAACTCCAACAAAACATTCTTAGAGTGGATTTAACGGACTCAGCTCCGGTCCACAAGCAGGCTTCAGATTCCTAGGGTTGGGGAAATAAAGGAACCTACACTGGCTGTGCAAGGATTTCTACTTCTTCAAACTCAGAGAGAGATGAATCAACCTGCAAATTTTTGGAAACAGGTGTGGGACTCCTTTGGTCCCCCCAAAATTAATTTTTTCTTTTGGGTTCTAATGCACAAGAAGATCTTGACAGGGGAAAATCTGATAAAAATAAGTATTGTCGGTCCTCACAGATGCGTGCTTTGCAGGAATGCACTCGAAACTATGGATCACCTATTTGTGGACTGCACCTTCGCCAAATATGTGTGTAATTTTATCCTTCAAGGCCTTAATGTCTCAGCTCCAACCCAAATCTCTGTGGTTGATTTATTTTCCACTTGGAAGGAGCGCTACCCTCATGCAATTTCCAACAAGTCCCTTTGGTTCCATGTTTGGCATAACATCCCCAAATACGCCTGCTAGAAAATCTGGCTTGCAAGAAACGAGCAGATTTTCAATAGTACTTCTTGGTCCCCTTCGACGATTGTAGACAAAGCCAAAGCTCTCCTTCTTGAAATTGTGACTCATCATTCTCTTAAACCCAGAATCTCTCTCCTTCCTAAAGAAAAGGATTCGACGGGAACATTTTTTTATCGGGACAAAAAACAAATCTCAGTTAGCCCCTTCACCAATCCAGGATGGCGCTTACGGGACTCAGATGAAATGTTTCAAGTGTGGTGGAGGAAGCAGGGTAAAGAAATGATTTTCTTCGACGGTGCCTCCAAAGGAAATCTCGGGACTGTGGGTGCTGGTGGTGTGCTCTACTAATCGGATGGTATAAGAAGAGATAGTTTCAGTTGGGGCCTTGGGCAATGAACAAATAATCAAGCAAAAATACTTGGTCTGCTAAAAGCCTGCCAAATTGCACATGAGAAAGGAATTAGATAATTTCAAGCCTTTGGTGACTCATAAATTTTTATAAAGATGCTAAATTCAGAAGACCAGTTAAAATATCCAATCCTAAATAAGATCCTTCGAAGGTTGAATTTCATGTTGCTTGACTTGTCTTCTTACCAATTCTTCCACATCCTTAGAGGCTCAAACAAGGAAGTTGATACCAATGCAAACAAAGGTTTCCTTCTCCTGCAAGGTGATTTAAGCATAAATGATGAAACCCTTCTCAAATTCTCATTCCTTGAATTTTTTCTATTATATAACAGGAAGATGGCTTGAAGCTTTGTAACGATGGTTGGTTTTTCCCTGGCCCAACTAGTTTTTACCAATCAATAAAATATAACCGTTTCAGTTTTTAAAAAAAAAAAAAAAGTTCTTGTTTCTGTGACTGCTTCAGGCTCAAATATGATTTTTCCTTATTCATCAAGTTATGGAAACATTAATTTAACTGGAATCTTGTCACCAATAACCTTCTTTAAGAATGAAACATGGAAAACTGGGTGTACTCAGGAATATGCAGGAAGATCCAATTTGTATGCCATAGTACCAATCTTTTGAAACACCTTGTAAGGACCATAGCACTTGGGTGATCATTTATTATCCTTCTTAGCTTGCTTGAGGGACATTTGTTTGTACGGTTATAATCATAAAAATACTCAGTCGCCTACATCAAAACTTCTTTCACTGTGATGCTAATCTTCCTGTTTTTTAATTTGATTATGCGTCAGAGTGAGGTTATCCATTACGAGTTGTAAAACTTGTTTTTGATGCTCGATGTGATCTTCCACTGATTGAACCTTATAATTTTCTTTTAAATATGATGTGATGGATGGTGGATGATAACCATAAAGTGCCATAAATGGGGCCATTTTTGCTGCAGTATGGAAGGAAGTGTTACACCACCATTCAGCTAAAGGTAACTACTTGACCCATTGTGTTTGTTTATCAGATACAAATAAATGAAGATATCCTTCCAAACATTTTTTCACTATCTCAGTTTGTCTGTCATATTGAGGATGATGAGATGAACTATGAGCTAATTGAGTACCAAGATAAAAAAACAATTTCATCCAAAAGTTTCCAGTGAAAATGGGATCTCTATCACATACAATAATCTTTGGGTTTCCATGTAGCTTTTGAATTGTTTCCATAAATGTAGTAGCAATTGTACTAGCTTTAAAAGGATGAGATAATTCACATAAGTGTGCATAATTGGAAATTTTATCAACGACCGCCATGATGACACTCTTTCCTTCATACTTGGGTAAACCGGTGAGAAATTCCATTGATACCTCCTCCCAACACTGACTTGGAATGGATAAAGGTTGTAATAGACCCAGGGTCTTAATTTTCTCAACTTTATTTTGTTGGCAAACCAAACATTCTGCCACAAACCTCTCAATATCATATTTAAGGCCATCCCAAAAAAAAATATTCTTGACCCTGTGGTAAGCTTTTAAAAATCTCGAGTTCCCTCCTAAGGGGGAGGTGTTCAATTCTAAAATAATTTTTTCTTGAGTTGGGAATTATTACAAAGATATAAGTGAACTTTGTACCATAATGAATCATTTTTCCAGCTAAATGCATCAGATGTACTGGGATCTTGCTGCAAATTTTGAATGAGTGTCCACACCTCTTCATCATTCTTCCATTCATCCCTTTCTTCGATTATATAATTAGGTTGGATAATAGAAATGGCACAAATAAATGCTTCCACGTCCTCATCCTTTCTTGAGAGTGCATCTGCAACAACATTTTGTTTCCCTTTTTTGTAGATGATTCCAAAATCATAACCCAACATCTTTGTGACCCATTTTTGTTGCTCTTCTAAAGATAATATTTTTTCCAAAAATTATTTAAGTCTATCATGATCTGTTTTTACCTTGAAGTATCTTCCCATCAGGTAAGGTCTCCATTCTTTAATGCATGTAGTATTGCCAATATTTCCTTCTCATAAAAATTTTTGTGTAAATACTTTAATTTGATTGGAAAACTTTCAAAAGAAATGTGTCTTCCTTCCTGTATTAAAACAACACCAATTCCATTTCCTGAGGCATCACATTCCACAATAAAGGTTTTTGTGAATTCTGCCGTAGCTAAGACTGGTGCTTGGCACATTGCCTCTTTAAGATGTTCAAAGGCCTTACTTTCTTCTCCGGTCCAATAAAATGCATCTTTCTTTAGTAATGTTGTTATAGGTGTTGTTATTCTCCAATAATTCTTAACAAACTTGTGATAATATCTTGTCAACCCGAGAAATCCTTGAAGAGGCTTTATGGTTGTGGGGATTTTATATTCCTTAATGGCTTTAATTTTGTTAGGGTCTACCTTACCACCCTCATGAGATACAATATGACCTAAATATTCCACCTCATGTACTCCAAAGAAACATTTGGAGGGTTTCGCATTAAAAAAAAAATTCATCCAATAATTTGAGCACTCTCTCAACATGTTGAACATGATCCTTTTAATACTTTCTATATATTAGTATATCATCAAAAAATACTAACACAAATTTTCTAAGGAAGGGTTTGAAAATGGAATTCATTAAACCTTGACATGTGGAAGGTGAATTAGTAAGGACAAAAGGCATGACCAAAAAATCATAATGACCCTCATGAGTTCTGAATGTCTTTTTCAGAATGTGTTCAGTCTTAATTCTAATTCCAAGTCAACGTTGGTAGGAGGTTTTAATGGATTTTATCACAGGTTTACCTAAGTCCGAAGGAAAGAGTGTCATCATGGTGGTAGTTGTAGACTTACCAAGTATGCACACTTTTGTGCATTATCTCATCCATTTAAAGCAAGTACAGTTGTTACTGCATTTATGGAAACAATTCAAAATCTACATGGAAACCCAAATTTTATTGTAAGCGACAGAGATCCAATTTTTACTGGAAATTTTTGGACGGAACTATTTTCTTGTTTGGGTACTCAACTAGCTTATAGTTCATCTTATCATCCTCAATCTGATGAGAAAACTGAGATATTGAACAAGTGTTTGGAAGGATATCTTCGTTGTTTTGTATCTGATAAACAAACACAATGGCTCAAGCGGTTACCTCTGGTTGAATGGTGGTATAACACTTCCTTCCATACTACAGCAAAAATGACCCCATTTATGGCACTTTATGAATATCATCCACCATCTATCACATCATCTTTAGGAGAAAATTCTAAGGTTCAAGCAGTGGAAGATCACATCGAGCATCAACAAAAAGTTCTCCAACTCTTAAAGGATAACCGAAATTTGGCACAAAAGCGAATGAAACAACAAGCAAATCAACATCGCAGTGAGAGAATTTTTGATGTAGGAGATTGGGTATTGTTACGGCTACAACCAAACAAACAAATGTCCCTCACGCAATCTAAGAAGGATAATAAATTATCTCCAAAGTACTATGGTCCTTACAAGGTGTTGAAAAATATTGGTACTATGGCATACAAATTGGAGCTTCCTGCTTCTTCTCAAGTGCACCCAATTTTCCATGTTTCATGCTTAAGAATGTTATAGGTGGCAAACTTCCTGTTCAAATAATATTGCCAGAACTTGATGAGGAAGGAAAAATCATATTGGAAACTGAAGCATTCGCGGAAACAAGAACTTGACAACTACGAAATCAATCAATTTCAGAGTATTTCATCAAGTGGAAGAACTTACCCACTGAAGATTCCACGTGGGAGGATGAGAATTTTATACAGAAGCATCCAGAGCTACTCAAGCATTGAGGACAACACTTTTTTGAAGGAGAGGGGCATGTTAGGTCGTTATATTACTAGTGTAGTCCCTTATTGTTGTTAGTGTAGCCCCCTTATTGTTATTGTTGTATACCTATAGTCCCCATATTGTTATTATTGTGCCCCATAAAACCCCACTATTGCTATTGTTGTGCCCTTACATTATTATTGTTAGCTCGGCTAGGATTATATTGTGACCCCATGGACTCCTATATATAGAAAGGAGGTTTTGTCATTTGAATCATCCAAGAATTGTTGATTTATGTAATGTAAAGGAGGTTTCCCCCTCGAAGTGCCTGATTTCTAAGGCGTTGATCTCTTTTTTATTCTTTTTTTGGAGCCAATTTCATAAAAAATGACATGACCAAAAATTCATAATGACCCTCATGTGTTCTGAATGTTGTTTTCAGAATGTCTTCAATATTCATTCTAATTTGATGATATCCTGAACGAAGATCCAGCTTGGTGAATTAAATTGGTCCACGTAATTCATCAATGATAAGAATGGGAAATTTATCTTTAATATTGATCTTTTTGCGCTTCCTATAATCCAGACACATATGCCATGATCCATCCTTATTGTCCCTTTTATACAATCCATGTCCACTTTTGAGCCATCCATGTTGCCTTTTATACCATCCATGTCCCCTTTTAAGCCAACAATGTAATCTTTGGTTGCCCTTTGTGAGAGCGAATTTGTTGCACTTGGTCCCGTAACTTTGATATATTATGTTTCAATTCTTCGTCTTCATGCATCATAGTATAGATTTCTAAGGGATATGGGTCTATAATTATTTTGTTTCAGAGGAATTTTAGAACCAAATGCTAATATCTATGCTTAAATATTCCCTTTGAATCACTTCAAACTGGTTTTTCAAACAAAGGTTATGCAACATTAAAAAATACACGCCTTTTTCTTGATTTTTAGGAGCTTGATATTTAAATGGTTTAACTCTGTAATTTAGGATCTCCAAGGTATGAAATTTGGTCCCATGGTAGCCCTATGAAAAATCCTTCCAATTCCACAAGTCAGACCAATATGTAATTCTTCAATATAGAGTTATGCCAATTCTCCCACGATGACCCGATTATGGACTAGTTCAGTAGAGCGAAGTTGTATGGGATGCCAAGTGTCACTATTTCAACATTCGGCCCTGAAATTGGTACACAAAAAACTATATTTGGTGTTCTTTCATCCACTTCTTACATAATTCAAATACGATGCCTAAAACTAAAGTTATGACGATTTTCCCTAGGTCACTTGTTTGAGACTGAATTCTGCAGCTTGCAAAATCCTAATTTTCTCGAATCATATCTCTGAAAATATAACGAACCAAGATCTGAAATTCATACACAAGTTCACCAATATTTATACTCGACGTGGTTATAATTATAGCTTTTGAAGCCTCATATAAAAAAATTTATAGCGAAAATTACGATATGAGTTGTTCGAAGAAGAAAAACCCTAGAATCCAAAGCTCTTATACCAAATGTTATGCATTCAGCTCACAAAATAGAATAAAAGATAGATCAAAAAATTAAAATTTAACCTCTTCGAGGGGGAAACCTACTTTACATTACATAAATGAATAATTCTTGGATGATACAAATTATAAGACCTCTTTGGTATATATATGGGTCTAAGGGGTCACAATATGATTAGAGCCTATATATCAATAATAATGTAAGGTCACAAAAATAACACAAGTGGGCTTCTATGGGGCACAATAATAAAAATATGGTGATACACTAACAATAAAAATAAGTGGAATATACTAGTATTATAGGGACCTAACAGTGAAGGTGTTGTACAATGAGAGGACAACAAGTTTGCAAGGAGAAAGTTCAAATCAACCAAAAGGTAATGGTGGTGATGGGAGAAAGAATCCACCTTGTTGAAGAATGTAAATAGGTTCGGTCTTAAAAATTGTATTTGAGTCATTATGTAATTTACTTATCAAAATAATGAAAAGGAAAATTGTATTATTGTTACAATGACTTATTAAAGCACGGGTTTCATGCTTGGTTCAACTTTATTAGTCAAAGTCGCCATTATTGACTCCTACGATTTATATTGAGTAGTCGTATATTTATGAGACCCTTCTTGGGCTTTTGAATCATGTAAAAAGGATTATTTTTTAGTAAAAAATGAATTTGGTCACCTCCACGCCAAATTGGCCCATATCTGATGAAGTCGATATGAAAGGGAGCAATTCGACCCACAAGAAGCCTATATATACAGGTGCATCAATCTATTTTCTCATTCACTCAACAAGGTCGACTCATGCAAGAAGCAATGCAGTAAAATATGTGAAGTGTAGGAGGAAGAAGGAAAAGTGCAAGATCGAAGTTTTTGGGCTCTCTCTCTCTCCCTCTCTCTCTCTCTCTCTCTCTCTATCTTCTGCGAAGTTACTGGGAATTTGCAGGATCAAATTTGTTGGAATTACAAGGTCGAAGTTTTGCTGCAGCAATAGGTCGAAGCTGTAGGAGGGTCAAAGTGTTGTTGTTGCATAAGTCGAAGTGTTGCATAGGTCGAATTAGAGGTTTCTGCAGAGATCGAAAATTTTTTGTTGCAAGGTCGAAGGTGTACATCGAATTTGTTGGAAGGAAGGGATGACTTGGTGTTTCGAGGAAATATAGGTCTACGGTGAAGAGTCTAGGATTATCTTAGGAAAATTATTGAAGGAAGAGATTTTGACTGGGTTTTTCCCTAGCATAGT